>JAODAL010052420.1:0-25989 GCA_025379985.1 Phyllomedusa bahiana
CCCCTCTCTCCTCTGTGGCCCCATCCTTCCGTTCTCTATGGCTCCACCTCCCTTTTCTCAATGGCCCCATCCTTCCCCGCCCCTTTTGGGCCCCATCCCCCCCTCCGTTCTCTTGGCCCCACCCTCCCCGCCTTTGGCCCCACCTCTCCGTTCTCTATGGCTCCAACCTCTCCTTCTCTAGGGGCCCACCCTCTTCTCCTCTGTTCCCACCCTCCTTTCTATGGCTCCATCCTCTCCGTTCTCTATGGCCCATCCTCTTCCTCCTCTGGGCCCCATCCTCTTCCTCCTCTGTGGCCGCATCCTCTACCTCATCTGTGGTAACATCCTCTCCATCCACTCTGGCTCCATCATCTCTGTACTCTGTGGTCCCATCTTCTCACTCCTTTGGGGCCCATCCTCTCGCTCCTCTGTGGCCCATCCTCTCGTTCTCTAGGGCCCCCATCCTCTTCCTCCTCGTGGCCTCATCCTCTTCCTCCTCTGTGGTCCCATCTTCTCCCTCCTTTGTGGCCCCATCCTCTCTCTCCTCTGTGGTCCCATCCTCTCCGTTCTCTATGGCCCCATCCTCTCCCTCCTCTGTGGCTCCATCCTCTCCGTTCTCTATGGCTCCATCCTCTCTCTCCTCTGTGGCTCCATCCTCTCCGTTCTCTATGGCTCCATCCTCTCCGTTCTCTATGGCCCCATCCTCTCCGTCCTCTATGGCCCCATCCTCTCCGTTCTCTATGGCCCCATCCTCTCCGTTCTCTATGGCTCCAGCCTCTCCGTTCTCTATGGCTCCATCCTCTCTCTCCTCTGTGGTCCCATCCTCTCCGTTCTCTATGGCTCCATCCTCTCCGTTCTCTATGGCTCCATTCTCTCTCTCCTCTGTGGCTCCATCCTCTCCGTTCTCTATGGCCCCATCCTCTCCATCCTCTGTGGCCCCATCCTCTTCCTCCTCTGTGGCCCCATCCTCTCTCTACTCTGTGGCCCCATCCTCATCCTCCTCTATGGCCCCATCCTCTCCATCCTCTGTGGCCCCATCCTCTCTCTCCTCTATGGCCCCATCCTCTTCCTCCTCTATGGCCCCATCCTCTCCATCCTCTGTGGCCCCATCCTCTTCCTCCTCTGTGGCCCCATCCTCTCCCTCCTCTGTGGCCCCATCCTCTTCCTCCTCTGTGGCCCCATCCTCTCCCTCCTCTGTGGCCCCATCCTCTCTCTCCTCTGTGGCCCCATCCTCTCCCTCCTCTGTGGCCTGTTGGAATAATACTTGTTACTGTGTGCAACAACCACGTCTGTATGTATTGCATGTGTGAGCCTTTGTCAAGGGATATTGTCATTGTTGATAAAGTTAGGCTGTTTAAAAAAAAAATACTGAGAGGAAGAGACAGCTCAGATCTTGTTTACTGCAGATGGACTGATAGATTCAGACATGTTCTCCTGTGTGCTGAGAAGTTATACTTGTTCTCTTCAAGAATAAAGTTCCTTTTGCTGTTCAACTACTGGATAATGATCTGGATAATCTGCTGCTAACAGGTTATGGGTCCAGTATCCAAGTATCCCAGTATCCAAGTATCCCAGTATCCAAGTATCCCAGTATCCAAGTATTCCAGTATCCAAGAATCCCAGTATCCAAGAATCCCAATATCCAAGTATTCCAGTATCCAAGAATCCCAGTATCCAAGAATCCCAATATCCAAGTATTCCAGTATCCCAGTACAACAGTAAAGTGTGAACAGTGAGAAGATAAATAAGATAAGATGGCTGCTAGCACCAGCACTCCTTTGAAATTCTCAGTGCCAAGCCTGACAAACCAGAACTACCAATCCTGGAAATTCAAGGTGAAGATGCTTCTAATAAGAGAAGGTACGTGGAAATATACACAGGAGCCCAAGCCTGATCCTCCATCAGAGGAATGGATAGAGAAGGATCAGAAAGCACAGAGCACTATCTCCCTCACTATAGATGATGAGCAGATTGTACACATATGCAAATGTAGCACTGCAAAGGACGTGTGGGAAGAGCTACAGAAAGTGCACGAAAGAACAAATCTCAGCAATAAGCTTTATCTAATGAGGAAACTGTATCAGTCTGAGTTAAGTAAGGGCCAGAATATGCAGGACTACATCAGAGACACCCTAGAAATAGTGGAGCGTCTGCGCGGAATAGGAGAAGACATAAAAGACTTCCATGTTGCTGCACTGTTACTCAGCGGTCTCCCAGAAAGCTATGACACACTGGTCACTGCACTAGATGCACTGCCTGATGATGAGCTCACATTAGAGTATGTGAAAGGCAAGCTTGTGGATGAATACAAGAGAAAAACAGAGAGTACAAGCAGCAGTGATATGTCCACCACAGAATCTGCATTAAAGACTCAGGATCATACAACACATAAGAGTCATATAAAGGAAACACGTGAATGCTTTGTATGCAGGAAAACTGGTCACATAAAGGCAAATTGCAGAATCTGGAAAGCAAAAATGAATCAGCTTAAAGAAAAAGGGAACAATCAGAAAGCCAAAAGTGTTATTAAAAGAAAAAGGACACTGTGTGTGCTGAATCAGCATTTAATACAAGTACAGGCAGATCAGCAAGGCATGTATGGTGTATAGACTCCGGTGCCACAAGCCACATGACAAATAACAGAAGTTTCTTTTCTAACCTGGACCAAAGCAAATCAGAAAAAGTCAGCCAATGGTCAGTATATAACTTCAGAAGGAATAGGAGATGGCTACCTCCACTGCCAAGTCTCTCCAACAGAAACCAGAAAGATCCAAGTAAAGGATGTGCACTATGTTCCAAGTCTTGAAAGCAACTTATCAGTGAAGAAACTCACAAGACAGGGAATGTATTACTATTAATGATGACAGCTGCATCATCACAAGAGAGGGTCATACTCTTGCAAAAGGAACTATCAAAGATGGATTGTACCAGTTACAATATCAGGAGGCTGTTTATACTGTCAAACAAGAACATGAGAATTGCATCCATGTGTGGCACGACTCCTTGGGCATAGGGACCCAGAAGCAATAAGAAAGCTAGTTCAGGAAGAGCTTGCTAACGGCGTTACAATTGAGCAATGCAGTCAGAAGATGAAGTGTACTAGCTGCCTTAAAGGTAAAATGACAAGGAAATCATTTCCTAAGCACAGCAGCACTACATCAGCACAGCCACTGGACTTGATTCATACAGATGTGTGTGGTCCAATGAGTACTCAAACACCTGGAAAGAAGAGATATTTTCTCACATTTGTTGATGATTACTCCAGATATACAATTGTGTACTTGCTTCATAGCAAAGATGAAGTTACAGAGAAACTAGAAGAGTACCTAGCTGAAGTATCCAACAAATTTGGAAGAATGCCAAAGACGTTGCGTGCTGACAATGGAACTGAATACACAAGTAGAAAGGCACAAGCCATCCTCTTCCTCCTCTGTGGCCCCATCCTCTTCCTCCTCTGTGGCCCCATCCTCTCGCTCCTCTGTGGCCCCATCCTCTCTCTCCTCTGTGGCCCCATCCTCTCTCTCCTCTGTGGCCCCATCCTCTCCCTCCTCTGTGGCCCCATCCTCTCTCTCCTCTGTGGCCCCATCCTCTCCCTCCTCTGTGGCCCCATCCTCTCTCTCCTCTGTGGCCTCATCCTCTTTCTCCTCTGTGGCCCCATCCTCTTCCTCTTCTGTGGCCTCATCCTCTTCCTCCTCTGTGGCCTCATCCTCTCTCTACTCTGTGTTCCCATCCTCTCCCTCCTCTGTGGCCCCATCCTCTCGCTCCTCTATGGCCCCATCCTCTTCCTCCTCTGTGGCTCCATCCTCTCCATTCTCTGTGTCCCCATCCTCTCGCTCGTCTGTGGCCCCATCCTCTCTCTCCTCTGTGGTCACATCCTCTCGCTCCTCTATGGACCATCCTCTCGCTCCTCTGTGGCCCCATCCTCTCGCTCCTCTGTGGCCCCATCCTCTCGCTCCTCTGTGGCCCCATCCTCTCGCTCCTCTGTGGCCCCATCCTCTCTCTCCTCTGTGGCCCCATCCTCTTCCTCCTCTGTGGCCCCATCCTCTCGCTCCTCTGTGGCCCCATCCTCTCGCTCCTCTGTGGCCCCATCCTCTCGCTCCTCTGTGGCCCCATCCTCTCTCTCCTCTCTGGCTCCATCCTCTCCGTTCTCTTTGGCTCCATCCTCTTCCTCCTCTGTGGCTCCATCCTCTTCCTCCTCTGTGGCCCCATCCTCTTCCTCCTCTGTGGCCCCATCCTCTCCGTTCTCTATGGCCCCATCCTCTCGCTCCTCTCTGGCCCCATCCTCTCGCTCCTCTCTGACCCCATCCTCTCGCTCCACTATGGCCCCATCCTCTCCGTTCTCTATGGCCCCATCCTCTCCGTCCTCTGTGGCCCCATCCTCTCCGTTCTCTGTGGCCCCATCCTCTTCCTCCTCTGTGGCCCCATCCTCTCCGTTCTCTATGGCCCCATCCTCTCCGTTCTCTATGGCCCCATCCTCTTCCTCCTCTGTGGCCCC
This sequence comes from Phyllomedusa bahiana, assembly GCA_025379985.1. Lineage (NCBI taxonomy): Eukaryota > Metazoa > Chordata > Amphibia > Anura > Hylidae > Phyllomedusa > Phyllomedusa bahiana. Next base: position 4,475 of record JAODAL010052420.1, read on the forward strand.
ATCCTCTCCGTTCTCTATGGCCCCATCCTCTCCGTCCTCTATGGCCCCATCCTCTCCGTTCTCTATGGCCCCATCCTCTCCGTCCACTGTGGCCCCATCCTCTTCCTCCTCTGTGGCCCCATTCTCTCCGTCCTCTGTTGCCCCATCCTCTTCCTCCTCTGTGGTCCCATCCTCTCCGTTCTCTATGACCTCATCCTCTTCGTCCTCTATGGCCCCATCCTCTCCGTCCTCTATGGCCCCATCCTCTCGCTCCTCTGTGGCCCCATCCTCTCACTCCTCTGTGGCCCCATCCTCTCTCTCCTCTTTGGCTCCATCCTCTCTCTACTCTGTTGCCCCATCCTCTCGCTGCTCTGTGGCCCCATCCTCTCCGTTCTCTATGGCCCCATCATCTCTCTCCTCTGTGGCCCCATCCTCTCTCTCCTCTGTGGCCCCATCCTCTCTCTCCTCTGTGGCCCCATCCTCTTCCTCCTCTGTGGCCCCCCTCTTCTCGCTCCTCTGTGGCCCCATCCTCTTCCTCCTCTGTGGCCCCATCCTCTCGCTCCTCTGTGGCCCCATCCTCTCGCTCCTCTGTGGCCCCATCCTCTTCCTCCTCTGTGGCCCCATCCTCTCGCTCCTCTGTGGCCCCATCCTCTTCCTCCTCTGTGGCCCCATCCTCTCACTCCTCTGTGGCCCCATCCTCTCCGTTCTCTATGGCCCCATCCTCTCTCTCCTCTGTGGCCCCATCCTCTCTCTCCTCTGTGGCCCCATCCTCTCCGTTCTCTGTGGCTCCATCCTCTCTCTTTTCTGTGGCCCCATCCTCTCCGTTCTCTGTGGCCCCATCCTCTCGCTCCTCTGTGGCCCCATCCTCTTCCTTCTCTGTGGCCTCATCCTCTTCCTCCTCTGTGGTCCCATCCTCTCCCTCCTCTGTGGCTCCATCCTCTCTCTACTCTGTGGTCCCATCTTCTCCCTCCTTTGTGGCCCCATCCTCTCGCTCCTCTGTGGCCCCATCCTCTCCGTTCTCTATGGCCCCATCCTCTTCCTCCTCTGTGGCCCCATCCTCTTCCTCCTCTGTGGCCTCATCCTCTTCCTCCTCTGTGGTCCCATCCTCTCCCTCCTCTGTGGCCCCATCCTCTCTCTACTCTGTGGTCCCATCCTCTCCCTCCTCTGTGGCCCCATCCTCTCGCTCCTCTGTGGCCCCATCCTCTCCGTTCTCTATGGCCCCATCCTCTTCCTCCTCTGTGGCCTCATCCTCTTCCTCCTCTGTGGTCCCATCTTCTCCCTCCTTTGTGGCCGCATCCTCTCTCTCCTCTGTGGTCCCATCCTCTCCGTTCTCTATGGCCCCATCCTCTCCGTTCTCTATGGCTCCATCCTCTCCGTTCTCTGTGGCTCCATCCTCTCTCTCCTCTGTGGCTCCATCCTCTCCGTTCTCTATGGCTCCATCCTCTCCGTTCTCTATGGCCCCATCCTCTCCGTCCTCTATGGCCCCATCCTCTCCGTTCTCTATGGCCCCATCCTCTCCGTTCTCTATGTTCCATCCTCTCCGTTCTCTATGGCTCCATCCTCTCCGTTCTCTATGGCCCCATCCTCTTCCTCCTCTGTGGTCCCATCCTCTCCGTTCTCTATGGCTCCATCCTCTCCGTTCTCTATGGCCCCATCCTCTTCCTCCTCTGTGGCCCCATCCTCTCCGTTCTCTATGGCCCCATCCTCTTCCTCCTCTGTGGCCCCATCCTCTCACTCCTCTGTGGCCCCATCCTCTCCGTTCTCTATGGCCCCATCCTCTTCCTCCTCTGTGGCCCCATCCTCTCCGTTCTCTATGGCCCCATCCTCTCCGTTCTCTATGGCCCCATCCTCTTCCTCCTGTGTGGCTCCATCCTCTCCGTTCTCTGTGGCCCCATCCTCTCCCTCCTCTATGGCCCCATCCTCTCTCTCCTCTGTGGCCCCATCCTCTCCGTTCTCTATGGCTCCTTCCTCTCTCTCCTCCGCGGCTCCATCCTCTCCGTTCTCTGTGGCCCCATCCTCTCTCTTCTCTGTGGCCCCATCCTCTCCGTTCTCTATGGCTCCATCCTCTCTCTCCTCTGTGGCTCCATCCTCTCCGTTCTCTGTGGCCCCATCCTCTCCCTCCTCTATGGCCCCATCCTCTCGCTCCTCTATGGCCCCATCCTCTCCGTTCTCTATGGCCCCATCCTCTCTCTCCTCTGTGGCCCCATCCTCTTCCTCCTCTGTGGCTCCATCCTCTCTCTCCTCTGTGGCTCCATCCTCTCCGTTCTCTGTGGCTCCATCCTCTCCGTTCTCTGTGGCCCCATCCTCTCTCTTCTCTGTGGCCCCATCCTCTCCGTTCTCTGTGGCCCCATCCTCTCGCTCCTCTGTGGCACCATCCTCTTCCTCCTCTGTGGCCTCATCCTCTTCCTCCTCTGTGGTCCCATCCTCTCCGTTCTCTATGGTCCCATCCTCTTCCTCCTCTGTGGCCCCATCCTCTTCCTCCTCTGTGGCCCCATCCTCTTCCTCCTCTGTGGCCCCATCCTCTCGCTCCTCTGTGGCCCCATCCTCTTCCTCCTCTGTGGCCTCATCCTCTTCCTCCTCTGTGGCCTCATCCTCTCTCTACTCTGTGGTCCCATCCTCTCTCTACTCTGTGGTCCCATCCTCTCTCTACTCTGTGGTCCCATCCTCTCCCTCCTTTGTGGCCCCATCCTCTCACTACTCTGTGGCCCCATCCTCTCCGTTCTCTATGGCCCCATCCTCTTCCTCCTCTGTGGCCCCATCCTCTCCGTTCTCTATGGCCCCATCCTCTCCGTTCTCTATGGCCCCATCCTCTTCCTCCTGTGTGGCTCCATCCTCTCCGTTCTCTGTGGCCCCATCCTCTCCCTCCTCTATGGCCCCATCCTCTCGCTCCTCTATAGCCCCATCCTCTCGCTCCTCTATGGCCCCATCCTCTCCGTTCTCTATGGCCCCATCCTCTCTCTCCTCTGTGGCCCCATCCTCTCTCTCCTCTGTGGCCCCATCCTCTCCGTTCTCTGTGGCCCCATCCTCTCTCTTCTCTGTGGCCCCATCCTCTCCGTTCTCTGTGGCCCCATCCTCTCGCTCCTCTGTGGCCCCATCCTATTCCTCCTCTGTGGCCTCATCCTCTTCCTCCTCTGTGGTCCCATCCTCTCCCTCCTCTGTGGCTCCATCCTCTCTCTACTCTGTGGTCCCATCTTCTCCCTCCTTTGTGGCCCCATCCTCTCGCTCCTCTGTGGCCCCATCCTCTCCGTTCTCTATGGCCCCATCCTCTTCCTCCTCTGTGGCCCCATCCTCTTCCTCCTCTGTGGCCTCATCCTCTTCCTCCTCTGTGGTCCCATCCTCTCCCTCCTCTGTGGCTCCATCCTCTCTCTACTCTGTGGTCCCATCTTCTCCCTCCTTTGTGGCCCCATCCTCTCGCTCCTCTGTGGCCCCATCCTCTCCGTTCTCTATGGCCCCATCCTCTTCCTCCTCTGTGGCCTCATCCTCTTCCTCCTCTGTGGTCCCATCTTCTCCCTCCTTTGTGGCCCCATCCTCTCTCTCCTCTGTGGTCCCATCCTCTCCGTTCTCTATGGCCCCATCCTCTCCGTTCTCTATGGCTCCATCCTCTCCGTTCTCTATGGCTCCATCCTCTCTCTCCTCTGTGGCTCCATCCTCTCCGTTCTCTATGGCTCCATCCTCTCCGTTCTCTATGGCTCCATCCTCTCCGTTCTCTATGGCCCCATCCTCTCCGTCCTCTATGGCCCCATCCTCTCCGTTCTCTATGGCCCCATCCTCTCCGTCCTCTATGGCCCCATCCTCTCCGTTCTCTATGGCTCCATCCTCTCCGTTCTCTATGGCTCCATCCTCTCTCTCCTCTGTGGTCCCATCCTCTCCGTTCTCTATGGCTCCATCCTCTCCGTTCTCTATGGCCCCATCCTCTTCCTCCTCTGTGGCCCCATCCTCTTCCTCCTCTGTGGCCTCATCCTCTTCCTCCTCTGTGGTCCCATCCTCTCCCTCCTCTGTGGCTCCATCCTCTCTCTACTCTGTGGTCCCATCTTCTCCCTCCTTTGTGGCCCCATCCTCTCGCTCCTCTGTGGCCCCATCCTCTCCGTTCTCTATGGCCCCATCCTCTTCCTCCTCTGTGGCCTCATCCTCTTCCTCCTCTGTGGTCCCATCTTCTCCCTCCTTTGTTGCCCCATCCTCTCTCTCCTCTGTGGTCCCATCCTCTCCGTTCTCTATGGCCCCATCCTCTCCGTTCTCTATGGCTCCATCCTCTCCGTTCTCTATGGCTCCATCCTCTCTCTCCTCTGTGGCTCCATCCTCTCCGTTCTCTATGGCTCCATCCTCTCCGTTCTCTATGGCCCCATCCTCTCCGTCCTCTATGGCCCCATCCTCTCCGTTCTCTATGGCCCCATCCTCTCCGTTCTCTATGGCTCCAGCCTCTCCGTTCTCTATGGCTCCATCCTCTCTCTCCTCTGTGGTCCCATCCTCTCCGTTCTCGGTGGCACCATCCTCTCTCTCCTCTATGGCTCCATCCTCTCCGTTCTCTATGGCCCCATCCTCTCTCTCCTCTGTGGCGCCATCCTCTCGCTCCGGGGGGGCTCCATCCTCTTCCTCCTCTGTGGCCCCATCCTCCTCGCTCCCCCTTGTGGCCCCATCCTCTCCTCCTCTATGGCCCCATCCTCCTCCCTCTAGCCCCATCCTCTCTGTTCTCTTTGGCCCCATCCTCTCCGTCCTCTATGGCCCCATCCTCTCCGTCCTCTATGGCCCCATCCTCTTCCTCCTCTGTGGCCCCATCCTCTTCCTCCTCTGTGGCCCCATCCTCTCCCTCCTCTGTGGCCCCATCCTCTTCCTCCTCTGTGGCCCCATCCTCTTCCTCCTCTGTGGCCCCATCCTCTACCTCCTCTGTGGCCCCATCCTCTCCCTCCTCTGTGGCCTGTTGGAATAATACTTATCACTGTGTGCAACAACCACGTCTGTATGTATTGCATGTGTGAGCCTTTGTCAATGGATATTGTCATTGTTGATAAAGTTAGGCTGTTTAAAAAAAAAAATACTGAGAGGAAGAGACAGCTCAGATCTTGTTTACTGCAGATGGACTGATAGATTCAGACATGTTCTCCTGTGTGCGGAGAAGTTATACTTGTTCTCTTCAAGAATAAAGTTCCTTTTGCTGTTCAACTACTGGATAATGATCTGGATAATCTGCTGCTAACAGGTTATGGGCCCAATATCCAAGTATTCCAGTATCCAAGAATCCCAGTATCCAAGAATCCCAATATCCAAGTATTCCAGTATCCAAGAATCCCAGTATCCAAGAATCCCAATATCCAAGTATTCCAGTATCCCAGTACAACAGTAAAGTGTGAACAGTGAGAAGATAACTAAGAAGATAAGATGGCTGCTAGCACCAATCCTGTGAAATTCTCAGTGCCAAGCCTGACAAACCAGAACTACCAATCCTGGAAATTCAAGGTGAAGATGCTTCTAATAAGAGAAGGTACGTGGAAATATACACAGGAGCCCAAGCCTGATCCTCCATCAGAGGAATGGATAGAGAAGGATCAGAAAGCACAGAGCACTATCTCCCTCACTATAGATGATGAGCAGATTGTACACATATGCAAATGTAACACTGCAAAGGACGTGTGGGAAGATTCACAGAAAGTGCACGAAAGAACAAATCTCAGCAATAAGCTTTATCTAATGAGGAAACTGTATCAGTCTGAGTTAAGTAAGGGCCAGAATATGCAGGACTACATCAGAGACACCCTAGAAATAGTGGAGCGTCTGCGCGGAATAGGCGAAGACATAAAAGACTTCCATGTTGCTGCACTGTTACTCAGCGGTCTCCCAGAAAGCTATGACACACTGGTCACTGCACTAGATGCACGGCCTGATGATGAGCTCACATTAGAGTATGTGAAAGGCAAGCTTGTGGATGAATACAAGAGAAAAACAGAGAGTACAAGCAGCAGTGATATGTCCACCACAGAATCTGCATTAAAGACTCAGGATCATACAACACATAAGAGTCATATAAAGGAAACACGTGAATGCTTTGTATGCAGGAAAACTGGTCACATAAAGGCAAATTGCAGAATCTGGAAAGCAAAAATGAATCAGCTTAAAGAAAAAGGGAACAATCAGAAAGCCAAAAGTGCTATTAAAGAAGAAAAGGACACTGTGTGTGCTGAATCAGCATTTAATACAAGTACAGGCAGATCAGCAAGACATGCATGGTGCATAGACTCCGGTGCCACAAGTCACATGACAAATAACAGAAGTTTCTTTTCTAACCTGGACCAAAGCAAATCAGAAAAAGTCATCTTAGCCAATGGTCAGTATATAACTTCAGAAGGAATAGGAGATGGCTACCTCCACTGCCAAGTCTCTCCAACAGAAACCAGAAAGATCCAAGTAAAGGATGTGCACTATGTTCCAAGTCTTGAAAGCAACTTATCAGTGAAGAAACTCACAAGACAGGGGAATGTAGTTACTTTAATGGATGACAGCTGCATCATCACAAGAGAGGGTCATACTCTTGCAAAAGGAACTATCAAAGATGGATTGTACCAGTTACAATATCAGGAAGCTGTTTATACTGTCAAACAAGAACATGAGAATTGCATCCATGTGTGGCATCGACGTCTTGGGCATAGGGACCCAGAAGCAATAAGAAAGCTAGTTCAGGAAGAGCTTGCTAACGGCGTTACAATTGACAATTTCGTTAGCCAAGTATCAATAGTATGGGTGCATCGAAAATAAAGAAAAAAACATGATTTTAGGGCATTAATATTTTTTTTTCGTTAGCCACATATTAGGATTCCTTTTATATACACATCGTGACAACTTGTGTCGTGTTATAATGTGATTTCGGCCATATACAGCTTGATTTCAGATTGCATTACAAAACCCATAGGAGCGTCGCTCGCTCTCCCATTGGTCCAAATTACGGCGGCTCTTTGAAATAAGCCAATCACAGAGCGCGCTCAGAATGTCTTTTCCCCATAGAACTCTATGAGAAAGTAGCTCGCACTCTGATTGGCTAAGCTGGATGAGCCCCCGCTGCTTCAACCAATCAGCTCGTTTCTGCCTTTTTACTGTATTTTGACTGTCCCGCCTTTGAATATGATTGGTCCATTTTTCTCCATAGGCTAGAATGGGGCTTTGTCGCTCCTATTCTGATTGGTCAATTCTCCTCCATAGGTTATAATGGGACATTGTCGCTCCTATTCTGATTGGCTGGTTTATGCCGACCAATGAGAATAGCTTAAACAATTTGAATTACTGTATTTCCCGGCGATTCTCTCTATTGCAATTCCCTACGTAGCGCCGGTCTCGGCGACGAACGCGTTGTTGGGGTTTTTAACTGCTTTATTTTTAAAGAAGTGTTCTGGTCTTTATCTGATAATGTTTTACACTGTATAAAAATAATTTGGTGATTAATACTTTATGCCGCGGCGCTGAGCGCCGAGATTTGAGTGCGCTCATCTCTCCATAGACTATAATGGGAGAAGTAGCTCGCGCTCTGATTGGCTGAGCTAGCCGAGACCCCGCTAGCTCAGCCAATCAGCTCTTTTCAGCATTTTTACTGTATTTTGAATTATCCCGCCTTGGATTCGTATTGGTGTAAACTTCCCCATAGGCTAGAATGGGACTTTGTTGCTCGTATTCTGATTGGTCTAAACTTCTCCATAGGCTAGAATGGGACTTTGTCGCTCCTATTCTGATTGGCTGAGATAGCCAAGCCCCCGTTATCTCAGCCAATCAGCTCTTTTCTGTCTTTTTACTGTATTTTGAATTATCCCGCCCTGGATTCTGATTGGTCTACACTTCTCCATAGCCTAGAATGGGACTTTGTCGCTCCTATTCTGATTGGCTGAGCTAGCCGAGACCCCGCTAGCTCAGCCAATCAGCTCTTTTCAGCATTTTTACTGTATTTTGAATTATCCCGCCGGGGATTTTGATTGGTCAATTCTTCCCCATAGCTTTTAATGGTTCACTGTCGCTCCGATTCTGATTGGCCGGTTTCTGCCGACCAATGAGAATAGGTTTCAGATTTTGAATTACTGTATTTCCCGGCAATTTGCAATATCATATTTCTTGATATTGCGCCGTTCTAGAGTTTGGGAAAGTGATGTTTTTTTTTTATTATGTTTATTTTTTACGTTCAGCTCTCTTCTGACACTGTTTTCCGCCTTTATAAAGGCGATTTTTTCGGATTCATCCTCCTGCTGCACGGAGCGGAGCGCCGAGACTTCTGTCGCGATCTTCGATCCGCTTCCTCGCATGTTCCGTTCTTGCTTCCCTTCGCCGCCGCCGGAGGATTTAGACCAAAAAAAACCAGGTCTGCTTGTCGGAGCTGCCGAGCGCCGCGATTTGGCGAGCCGCGATGGTACATGCCTCGGACTATACGAGCGCGCCGCGTCCCGCCCCGGAACGCCTACACCACGCCCCACCGCGCCCACTGCCCGCCCCTTCATGCGGACCGCAGCCGAAAGTACCGAACGCTGCGTCCGACAGCGGGATTCGGGCTGGGAGGCGCAGTGTACGCCAGAAAACAGGCGTAAAGCCCGTTCATACATGTCGCCCCTTGTGTGTAAACTGCAAAAATCTCTTTATGGCCTAAAACAATCAGCAAGAGCGTGGAACACTAAGATGAATGACGTTTTGCTGAAAGAAGGATTTAGAAGAAGTCAAGCTGATCCGTGTTTATACACTAAATGTACAGCAGATAAGTGGATATATGTTCTTCTGTATGTTGATGATGTCATCATAGCTCATCAAGAAGAAGCTGAAATTACAAAAAGTAGGAACAATTTTGAATCAACATTTTGAAACAAAGGACCTTGGAAATGTGACACATTATATGGAAATCCAGATCCAGAGAGAAGAAGATGGAAGTTTCCTTCTCAACCAGACAGCTAAAATTGTCACAGTCCTCAACCAGTTTGGAATGTCAGAAGCCAAAGGCACTTCAACACCAATGGATCCATCTTACCTAAAGTTGGAAGGAGAAGATGATCTACTACCTAACAATGAGAGTTACAGAAAAGTAGTGGGGGCACTTCTGTACATCGCCACAACTACTCATCCTGATATCACAGCGCCCAAAGGGTTTTTTCTTTGGCCGTCGGTAAGTAAGCCCCCCTCAAAGAAATGGGGAAAGCAGTTAAGAGTCCTTTCAATATCGAAAACAAACTCAAGACGTGAATTCCCCCAAAAATCTGCAAATGGTTTATGTAAAGCTCACAGCTTTTTTGGACGCAGACTGGGCCGGGATTTAAGTTTTTCGAAAGTCAACAAGCGGTTTTCTTAATTTTAAAATTTGAGAAAAATCCAATTTCTTGGTCCCGCAAAAGCAGGGGTCAAGGGGTTATCAAACTAAAAGAGGCAGAATACAATTTGCCGCTCATGCCAGGGCAAGAAGTGATTTGGTTTTAACCAACTGTTAAGGGTCTGGGTAAAACTCCAACCAAAAATGTTACGATTTATGAAACAACCCAAATTTTTAAAATCGCCAGCAGTGAAAGGGTCAATGCCAGGGGCCAGGGCCCTCATGTAAGACATCACCCCCCTGGGGGGATTTTATTGGGAAAGTTGGGAAACATTGACTTTTGTCTACTGCAAACCCGGGCAAGATGATAGCTGATGCCCTACAAAGCCATTTTCCAAGAACCAAGTCCGAAAAGTTCAGGAAGATGATGGGGAAAATTAAATTTGGGTAAAGTGTTGTTTTAGTGGGGGTTTTTTGGAAAAAATACTTTTTTACTGTTACCCAACAACCCCCTTTTGTATATATTGGGATGGTGACCCTTTTTCAAGGGGGAAATTTTCATTTTTGATAAAGTTTGGCTGGGTTTTAAAAAAAAAAACAGAGGAAGAGAAAAGCTCAGAACTTGTTTTTCTGCAGAGGACTGATTGATTCCGACATGTTTTCCTGGGCGGGGAAGTTATACTTTTTCCTTCAAGAAAAAGTTCCTTTTCTGTTTTAAATACTGGATAATGATCTGGTTAAAACTGCTGCTAACATGGCCCCATCCTCTTCCCCCCCCCCTGTGGCCCCATCCTTCTCTCCTCTGTGGCCCCATCCCTCTTTTCTCCTTGTGGCCCCATCCTCTCCCCCCTTTGTGGCCCCATCCTCTCTCTCCTCTTTGGCCCCATCCTCCTCCGTTCTCTATGGCCCCCCTCCTCCGCTCCTCTGGGCCCCATCCTCTTCCTCCTCTGTGGCCCCATCCCTCCCTTTTTTTTTTCTTTTGGCCCCATCCCCCTTCCCCCTCTCTGGCTCCTCCTCTTTCCCCCTCTGTGGCCCCAACCTCGCTCTCCTCTGTTTGGCCCCCCCTCTCCCTCCTTTGTGGGCCCCCTCCTCTCTCTCCCCCTGTGGGCCCCCTCCCCCTCCGTTCTCTATGGGCCCCCTCCTCCGCTCCTCTGTGGCCCCCCCCCCTTCCCTCTTTTGGGGCCCCATCCTCTCGCTCCTCTTTGGCCCACCCCTTGCTCCTCTGTGGCCCCTCTCCCTCCTCCTCTGTGGGCCCCCTCCTCCCGCTCCCCCGTGGCCCCAACCCCTCCCCTCCCTTTTTGGGTCCATCCCCCCTCTCTCCTCTGTGGGCCCCACCCTTTCCCTCTGTGGCCCCCCCCCTCCTCCCTTTGGCTCCATCCTCTTCCTCCCTGGGGCCCTATCCTCTTCCCCTCTGGGCCCCACCTTTTCCTCCTCTGGGCCCCCTCCCCTCGCTCCTCTGTGGCCGCATCCCCCTTCCTCCCTGTGGCCCCCCTCCTCTCGCTCCTCCTTTTGGCCCCGCCCCTCCTCCCCCGCTCCTCTGTGGGGCCCCTCCTCTCCTCCTCTGTGGCCCCATCCTCTCGCTCCTCTGGGCCCCAAACCCTCCTCCTCTTTTGGGTCCCCTCCTCTTTCCTTTCCCCTGTGGGCCCCATCCTCTTTCTCCTCTTTGGCCCCATCCCCCCTCCTCCCTGTTTTCCCCCTCCTCTTCCTCCTCTGTGGCTCCCTCCTCCCCGCTCCCTTTGGCTCCCTCCCTTTCCCCCCTCCCGTGGCCGCATCCTCTTCCTCCCTTTGGCCCATCCTCTTCCCCCTCGTGGCCCCATCCCCTCCCCCCTTTTTTTGGGTCCATCCTCTTTTCCCCCTCTTTGGCCCTACCTCTTCCTCCCCTTTTTCCCCCTCCTCTCACCCTCTGTGGCTCCATTCCCCTCACTCCTTTTGTGCTCCTTTCCCCTCCTCCTCGGGGGCCCCATCCCCTTCCTCCCCTGTGCCCCCCTCTCTCCTCTGTGCCCCCCTCCTCCCTCTCCCCTGTGGGGCCCCCTCCCCCTTTCCCCCTCTGTGGCCCCCTCCTCTCTCTCCTTTGTGGCCCCCCTACCTTCCCCTCGTGGCCCCATCCCCCTCCATTCCTATGGCCCCATCCCCTCGCTCCTCTTGGCTCCATCCTCTTGCCCTTGGGCCCCATCCCCCTCGCCCTCTGTGCCCCATCCTCTCCGGGTCCTCTTGGTCCAACCTCTCGCCCTCTGTGGGCCCATCCTCTCGCTCCTCTTTGGGTCCAACCTCCCCGCTCCTCTGTGGCCCCCATCCTCTCCCCTTCCCCTTTTTGTGGCCCCACCCTCGCTCCTCTGTGGCCCCCATCCTCCGCCCTTTTTGTGTCCCATCCTCTTTCCCCCTCGTGGCCCCAAACCCTCCGTTCCCCTGGCCCCATCCTCTCCCCCCTCTTGGCCCTATCCTCCCTTTTCCCTCTGTCCCCCATTCCCCCTCTCTCCTTTGTGGCCCCCCCTTTCCCCTTCCTCCTCTTGGGCCCCCTCCTCTCCATTCCTCTATGGCCCCAAACCTCTCGCTTTCCCCTTTTGGGTCCAAACCTCTCGCTCCTCTTTTGGCCCCCCTTTCCCCCGCTCCTCGTGGCCCCATCCTCTCGCCCCTCCCGGGCCCCAAATTTTCTTCCTCTTTTTGTCCCCCTCCTCTTTTCCCCCTCGGGGCCCCCCTCCTTTAGCTCCTGTGGCCCCATTTCCCCTCGCTCCCTATGGGGCCCCCCCAAAAACCTTCCCCCTTGGCCCCATCCTCCGGGTCCTCGTGGCCCCCCTCCTCCCTTTCCCCTCTGTGGCCCCATCCTCTCGCTCCCTCTGTGGGGCCCCCTTCCCCTTCCTCCCTCTGTCTCCCCTCCTCTCCTCCCTTGGGCCCCATCCTCTCCCCCCCTCCTCTTCCCCCCTCCTCTTCCCCCCTCTATGGGCCCATCCTCTCCCCCCTTTTTGGCCCACCTCTCCTCCTCTGGGTCCCATCCCTTCCCCTTTTCTTGCACCATTTCCCTCTCTCCTCTTTGGGCCCCCCCTCTCCGTTTCCCATGGCTCGAAACCTCTCTCTCCTCTGGGCTCCATCCTCTCCCCTTTCTGTGGCCCCATCCTCTCTCCCTTTTCCTTTTGGCCCCATCCTCCCCGCTCCTCTATGGCCCCAAACCTCTTTCCCTTCTCTATGGCCCCCTCCTCTCTCTACCTTTTGTTGCCCCCCTCCTCTTCCTCCTCTGTGGGCCCCAAACCTCTCCTCCTCCCTGGTTCCCCATCCTCTGTCTCCTCCCTGGTTCCCCATCCTCTCTCTCCTCCCTTCCCCATCCTCTGTCTTCTCCCGTGGCCCCCCCCCCTCCTCTCGCTCCTCTAGGCCCCCCCCCTTCTCTCTCCTCTTTTGGCCCCATTTCCCCCTTCCTCCTCTGTGGCCCCATCCCTCCCCTTTCCCTTTGTGACCCCAAACCTCTCCCTTCCTTTGGGGACCCCATCCTCTTCCTCCTCTGGGCCCCACCTCTTCCTCCTCTGTGGGCCCCCTCCTCTCCATTCCCTTTTGGGTCCATCCTCTCGCTCCTCTTTTGGGGCCCTTTCCCCTTTGCTCCTCTTTTGGAAACCCAAACCCTCGCCCCCCCCCCTCTTGGCCCCCTCCTCTCGCTCCTCTGGGCCCCCCCCCTCCTTTCCCCCTCTGGGGGCCCCCTCCTCCCCCCCCGTAGCCCCCTCCTCTCGCCCTCTTGGCCCCATCCTCTCGCTTCCCCCGTGGCCCCCTCCTCTTCCTCCCTTTTGTGGCTCCATCCCTCCCCTCCTCTGTTGGGCCCCCTCCTCTCGCTCCCTTTGGGGCCCCCCCCTTCCCCCTCTATGGGCCCAATTTTCCCTCCTTTTTGGCCCCATTCCCCCTTTTCCCCCCTGGGCCCCATCCCTCTCTCCTCTGTGGGTCCCCAAACCTCTCCGTTCTCGGGGGCACCATCCTCCTCTCCTCTGTGGCCCCAACCCCTCCGTTTTTTTTTTTCCCCATGGTTTCGATCCTCTCTCTCCTCTGTGGCTTTCCCTCCTCTCCGTTCTCTGTGGGCCCCATCCCTCCCCTTCTCTGTGGCCCCATCCTCCCGTTCTCTATGGCCCATCCCCCTCGCTCCCTATGGCCCCATCCCTCCGTTTTCTATGGCCCCATCCTCTCTCCCACTCTGTGGGCCCCAAACCCTTTCCTCCCTGTGGGCCCCCTCCCCCTCTCTCCTCTGTTTTCCCATCCTCTCTCCCCCTCGTGGGGCCCATCCCCCTCTCTCCTCTTGGGGCCCCATCCTCTCGCTCCTCTATGGGCCCCCCCCCCCTCTCCCCCTTCCCCCCCCCCGTGGGCCCCCTCCTCTTCCCCTCTGTGGCCCCATCCTTCCCTTCCCCTTTTTGAAACCCCCTCCTCTCCCTTCCTTTTGACCCCATCCTCTTTCCTTTCCTTTTTGGCTCCCTCCTCTCGCTTTCCTTTTGTGGCCCCCTCCCTCGCTCCTTTTTTGGCCCCATCCTCTTCCTCCTCTATGGTCCCATCCTCTCCCTCCTTTGGGGGCCCCCTCCCTTCCTCCTCTTGGCCCCTTTCCCTCCTCCTCTGTGGGGCCCATCCTCCCCCGTTCTCGGGGGCACCCTCCCCTTTCCCCCTCTTTTTGGCCCCATCCTCTCCGTTCCTATGGGCCCCATTCCCCTCCCCCACCTCCCGTGGCCCTCCTCTCCGTTCTCCTTTTGGGCCCCCTCCCTCTCTTCTCTTTTGGGGCCCCCTCCTCTCCGTTTTTTCTATGGCTCCCTCCTCTCGCTCCCCCTAAAGGCCCCAACCTCACGCCCTCTGTTGGGCCCCCCCTCTCGCCCTCTATGGCCCCCCTCCTCTTTCCCCTCCTCTATGGTCCCCCCCTCTCCCTCCTTTGTGGCCCCATCCTCTCTCCCCCTCTGTGGTCCCTCCTCTCCGTTCCCCGGTGGCACCCTCCTTCTCTCCTCTGTGGCCCCCTCCTTTTCCGTTCTCTATGGCTCGATCCCTCTTTTCTCCTCTGTGGCTCCATCCTCCCGTTTTTGTGGCCCCAAAAATCTCCCCCCTTTTCTGTGGCCCCCCTCCTCTCCGTTCTCTTTTGGGTCCATCCCTCGCTCCTCTATGGCCCCCCCCCCTCCGTTTTCTATGGCCCCATCCTCTCCCCTACCTTTTGTGGCCCCATCCTCCTCTACTCTGTTGGGCCCATCCCTCTCCCCCTCTGTGGTCCCATCCTCTCTCTTTCCCTTGTGGCCCCATCCTCTCTCTCCTTTTAGGGGCCCCCTCCTCCCTTTTCCTCTGTTGGGCCCCCTCCTCTTCCTCCTCTGTGGGGCCCCCTCCCCCACCTTCCTTTTTGAAACCCCCCCTCTTTCCCCCTCGTGGCCCCCCCCCCTCTTTTTCCTCTGTGGCCCCATCCTTCCAATTTTCCCATGGCCCCAAACCTCCCCGCTCCCTTTTGGGTCCTCCTCTCGCTCCTCTGTGGGCCCATCCTCTCCCCCTCCTCTGTGGCCCCCCTCCTCTCGCTCCTCCCGTGGGCCCCCTTTCCTCTCGCTCCCCCTGTGGGCCCCCTCCTTCCCTTCCTCCCCGGGGGGCCCCCCTCCTTTCCCCCCTCTGTGGGGCCCCTCCTCTCGCTCCTCTGTGGCCCCTCCTCTTCCCCCTCTGTGGGTTTAGTTTCCCCCCCTTTGCTCCTCTGTGGGGGCCCCCCCTCCCCGCTCCCTTTGGCCCCATCCTCCCTTCCCCCTCTATGGTCCCATCCTCTCCCCCTCTGTGGCCCCATCCTCTTTCCCCCTCTGGGCCCCCCCTCCTCTCTCTCCTCTGGGTCCCCTCCCTCCGTTCTCGGGGGCACCATCCTCTCTTTCCCTCTGTGGCCCCCTCCTCCCCCGTTCTCTATGGCTCCCACCTCTCTCTCCTCTTTTGGGTTTCCCTCCTCTCCGTTTTTTGTGGCCCCATCCTCTCCTTCTCTGTTTCCCCATCCTCTCCGTTCTCTAAGGCTCCTTTCCCCTCGCTCCCTAATGGCCCCAACCTCCCCCGTTTTCCCAAAAACCCCCCCCTCTCTCTACCCTGTGGCCCCCCCCTTCCTCCTCGGGGGAACCCATCCTCTCTCTTCCCTGTGGTCCCATCCCTTTTCTCCTCTGTGGCCC
The DNA here is from genome assembly GCA_025379985.1 of Phyllomedusa bahiana. Lineage (NCBI taxonomy): Eukaryota > Metazoa > Chordata > Amphibia > Anura > Hylidae > Phyllomedusa > Phyllomedusa bahiana. The sequence continues at coordinate 19,832 of JAODAL010052420.1, forward strand.
CCAACCCTCTCTTTTCTGTGGCCCCCTCCCCCTCGCTCCTCAAAGGCCCCATCCTCTCCTCCCGTGGCCCCATCCTCTTCCCCCTCTTTGGCCCCATCCTCTCCCTTCCCCTTTTTGACCCACCCCCTTCCTCCTCTGTTTGGCCCCATCCTCTTCCTCCTCTTTTGGGCCCCAAACCTCTCCATTCTCTAGGCCCCATCCTCTCGCTTCCCCTTTGGCTCCCTCCTCTCCTCCCTGTGGACCCTTTCCCCCCGCTCCTCGTGCCCCCTCCCTCGCTCCTCTGTGGCCCCATCCTCTCGCCCTCCCGTGGGCCCCATCCTCTTCCTCCTCTGGGGGGGCCCCCTCCTCTTCCTCCCTGGGGCCCCATCCCTCCCCTCCTCTGTGGCCCCATCCCTCGCTCCTCTAAGGCCCCATCCCTTCCCCTCTGTGGCCCCATCCTCTCGCCCTCTGTGGCCCCAAATTTTCCCCCCCCCTCTGTGGCCCCCTCCTCTCGCTCCCTCTTTTGGGCCCCTTTCCCTTCCTCCTCTGTGGTCCAACCTCCTCGCTCCTCTGGGCCCCATCCCCCTCGCTCCTCTGTTTCCCCCTCCTCTCGCTCCTCGTGGCCCCCCTTCCCCTTTCCCCCCCCTGGGGGCCCCATCCTCTCGCTTTCCCCTGTGGGGCCCCATCCTCTCGCCCTCTTTTGGGGGCCCCCTCCTCTCCCTCCTCGTGGCCCCATCCTCTCCTCCTCTGTGGCCCCAACCTTTTTCCTCCTCTGTTTGGCCCCATCCTCCGCTCCTCTGTGGGGCCCCCCCCCCCTCGCTCCTCTGTGGCCCCACCTCTTCCCCCTCTGTGGCTCCATCCTTCGCTCCTCTGTGGCCCCCCCCCTCTTTGCTCCCTTTGGGCCCCCTCCTCTTTTCCCCCTCATGGTCCCATCCTCTCCCCCTTTGTGGGCCCCCTCCCTTCCCCCTCTGTGGCCCCATCCTCCTTTTCCTCTGTGGTCCCATCCTCTTTCCCTTCTCTATGGCTCGATCCCCTCTCCCTTTTGTGGCTCCATCCTCTCCCGTTCCATGGCCCCATCCCTCTCTTCCTCTGTCCCCAAACCTCTCCGTTCTCCCATGGTTTCCCTCCCTCCCCTTTGCACCTCTATGGGCCCCCTCCTCTCCGTTCTCTCTGGCCCCATCCTCTCTCACTCTGTGGGGGCCCCCTTTCCCCCTTTTTTCCTCTGAGGTCCCAACCTCTCTCTCCTCGTTGGTTTCCAAACTCCCCCTTCTCTTTGGGCCCCAAACCTCTCCTTTCTTTCTGTGGCCCCCCCTCTCCGTTTTTCGGGGGGCCCCCTCCTCTCAATTTCCCCGTGGCCCCACCCCTTCCCCCCTCTGTGGCCTTTATCCCCCCCCTCCCCCTCTGTGGGCCCCCTCCTCTCCCCCCCTCTGTGGCTAAAATTTCCCTCTCTACTCTGTGGTTTCCCCTCCCTCTCCCTCCTTTGTGGCCCCATTTCCCTCGCTCCCTTGGGCCCCCTCCTCTCCAATCTCTATGGCCCCATCCTCTTTCCCCCTCTGTGGCCCCATCCTCTCTGTTTTTCTATGGGCCCCAAACCCCCTCCTTCCTTTTTGGCCCCATCCTCTTCCACCTGGGTGGCCACATCCTCTCCGTTTCCTGTGCCCCCCCTCCTCTCCTTCTCCAAAGGGCCCCCTCCTCTCCGTTCTCTATGGCCCCCCTCCCCTATCTCCTTTTATGGCCCCCCTCCCTTTTCCCTCCTCTGTGGCCCCCTCCTCCCTTTCCCCCTCTGTGGCCCCATCCCTCCCCTCCCCCTATGGGCCCCATCCTCTCCAATTTTCTTTGGCCCCTCCTCTTTCCCCCCTGTGGCCCCCATTTCCCCTTTCCCCCTCTGTGGGGCCCCCTCCCTCCTTCTCTATGGCCCCATCCTCTCCGGCCCCCCTATGGGCCCCATCCTCTCTGCCTCTATGGCCCCCAACCCTCCCCCGTCCTCCCATGGCCCCCCTCCCTCGCCCCCCTGGGGCCCCATTCCTCTTCCTCCTCTGTTGGGCCCCATCCTCTCGCTTTCCCCTTTGGCCCATCCTCCGCTTTCCCCTATGGCCAAAATCTCTCGGGTCCTCTATGGCCCCCTCCCCCCTCTCCCGTGGCCCCCTCCTTTTCCTCCTCGTGGCCCCATCCTCTCCCTTCCTTTGTGACCCCATCCTTTTTCCTCCTCGGGGGGCCCCAACCTCTTCCTCCTCGGGGGCCCCATCCCCCTTTTCCCTTTTCTATGGCCCCAAACCTCTCCCTCCTCTAGGCCCCCACCCCCTCTGTCCTCTATGGCCCCCCTCCCCTCCGTCCTCTATGGGCCCCCTCCCCTTCCCCCTCCCTGTGGCCCCCCCTCTTCCTCCTCTGTGGCCCCCTCCTCTTCCTTCTCTGTGGGCCCCACCTCTTCCTCCTCTGTGGCCCATCCTCTCACCTTCGGGGGCTTTCCCCTCCTCTTTGCCCCCTTTGGGTCCATCCTTTTTCCCCCTTCTGTGGCACATCCTCTTCCTTCCTGTGGCCCCCATCCTCTCCTCCTCTGTGGTGCCCCCCCTCTCTTCTTCCTCCTCCTCTGTGGTGCCCCCTCCCCCCCTCTCCTCTGTGCCCCCCTCCTCTCGCTCCTCTTGGGGGGCCCCATCCTTTCGCTCCTCTTTTGGTTTTCCCTCCTCTTCCTCCCCTGGGGCCCCTCCCCTCCCCCCCTCTTTTGGCCCCATCCTCTCTCTCCCCTATTTGGGGCCCCCCTCCTCTCCATCCTCTGTGGGCCCCCTCCTCTTCCCCTCTGGGCCCCAAACCTCCCCCCCCCCCCCCCTGTGGCCCCATCCTCTCTGTTCCCCCTATTTGGGCCCCCTCCTCTCCGTTTCCCCTATAGGGCCCCAAACCTTTTTCCCCTTCCTAAAGGCCCCATCCTCTTCCTCCTCTTTTGGGGCCCCATCCCTCTTTCCCTTTCTGGGCCCCCTCCTCTCCGTTCTCTATGTCCCTCCCCCTCCGTTTTCTATGGCCCCCCTCCCTATCTCCTCCCATGGGGTTTTTGTGGGGGTTTTCCCCCCTTTGGGGGGGGGTTTTAAGGGGGGGGGTGGTTTTTTTTGGGGGGTTTTTTTGGGGGGCGGGGTGGAGGGGGGGGGGGGGGGGGGGGGTTTGGGGGGGGGGGGGGGTTTGGGGGGGGGTTTTGGGGACCCGGGGGGGGGGGGGGGGGGGGGGGATTTGGGGGGGGGGTTTGGGGGGCGGGGGGGGGGGGGGGGGGGGGGGGGGGGGGGGGGGGTTTTTGGGGGGGGGGGGGGGGAATTTGGGGGGGGGTTAGGGGGGGAGGGGGGTTTTTGGGGGGGGGGTTGGGGGGGGGGCCCCCTTTTAAAGGGGGTTGGGGGTTTGGGGGCGGGGGTTTGGGGGGGGGGGGTTTTGGGGGGGGGGGGGTGGGGGGGGGGGGGGGCCCTTTTGGGGGGGGGGGTTTATGGGGGGGGGGGGGGGGGGGGGGGGGGTTTTGGGGGGTTTTGGCCCCATCCTCTCCTCCTCCCGTGCCCCAACCTCTTTCCCCCCTGTGGCCCCATCCTCTCCCTTTCCCCTTTTTCCCCATCCTCTTTCCTTTTTCTTTGGCCCCCAAACCCTTCCCCCTTCTTGTTTGGGCCCCCCCTCTTCCCCCTTGGGCCCCTCCCCCTTTTCCCCCTCTTGTGCCCCATCCTCCCCTTTCCCCTTTTGCCCCCCCCTCTCCTTCCTCCCCTTTGGCCCCCTCCTCTTTCCTTTTCCCCTTTGGCCCCCTCCTCTCCTCCTCCCTTTGGGCCCCCTCCTCCTTTTTCCCCTTCCCCCTCCTTTTTTTGGCCCCATCCTCTTTCCCCCCTCTGTGGCTTTCCCTCCTCCCCGCTCCTCTGTGGCCCCATCCTCTGCTCCTCTGTGGCCCCATTCCGGGTCCTTTTGGGCCCCCCCCCCCCCCCATCCTCTCTCCTCTGTGGGCCCCCCCCTCCGGGTCCTCTTGGGGCCCCTTTTCCCCGGGTTCCCTGTGGCCCCATCCTCACTCCCCCTTTGGCCCCCCTCCTCCCTCCTCTTTTGGCCCCAACCCTCCCTCCTTTGTGGCCCCAAACCTCTTCCCTCCCTTGCCCCCTCCCTTTCCCCCTCGTGGGCCCCCCATCCCTCCTCCCTGTTTTGGCCCCATCCCTTCCCCTTTCCTCCTCTTGGGCCCCCTCCCCCTCCCTCCCCCTTTGCCCCATCCTCTTCCTCCTTGTGGCCCCCTCCTCTTCCTTCCCCTTTGGCCCCTCCTCTCCCCTTTTCCCAAAGGCCCCCTCCCCCTTTTTTCTCCCTTTGGGGGCCCCATCCCCTTTTTCCCCTTTTGGGCCCCACCCCCTTTTTTCCCTCTGTGGCCCCATCCTCTCCAACCCCGTGGCCCCATCCTCCCACTAAATTTTGTGGCCCCCATTCCTCACTCCCCGGGCCCCATCCCCCCTCCTCTGTGGGCCCCATCCCTTTCCCCCTTGGCCCCATCCTCGGCCCCCCCTCTTTCTTCCATCCCCCCGGGCCCCCTTGTCCCCCCCTTTATTGCCCCCCCCCCCGTCCCCTTCCTCCCCCCCCTTCCCCCCTTGGCCCCCCCCCCCTCCCCCTCCCCCTTTGTTCCCCCCCCCCTTCCCCCCCTCCCCGGGCCCCCCCCCCCCCCCCCCCCTCCCCCCCCAACAACCCCCCCTCCCTTTCCCCCCCCCCCCCCTTCCCCCCCCCCACCCTTCCCCCCCCTATCCCCCCCCCCTTCCCCCCCTTTGGGGGCCCAATTTCCCCCCCTTTCCCTTTTCCCCCCTTCCCCCACCCCCCCCCCGTTCCCCTTTTCCCCCCCCCCCCCTCCTCCCCCTTTCCCCCCCCTAACCCCCCCCCCCCCCCCCTTCCCCCCCCCCCCCCCTTTTCCCCCCCCCCCCACCTTTTCCCCCCCCCCAAACCCCTCTCCTCCCCCCTTTCCCCCCCAAAACCTCCCCCCTCCCCCCCTCTTCCCCCCTTTTCCATCCCCCCCACCCCCCCCTTCCCCCCCCCCCATCCCCCCCCCCCTACCCTTCCCCCCCGCCACCCCCCCCTCCCCCCCCCCATTCCCCCTTTCCTCTATGGCCCCATCCCCCTTTCCCTTCCCCTATGGCCCCATCCTCCCGTTTCTCCTTTGGCCCCCCCTCCTCTCCGTTCCTTTTATGGCCTTTATCCTCTTGCTCCTCTTGGCCCCATCCTTTCCCTTCCCCTTTTGGCCCCAACCTCTCCGTCCTCTATGGCCCCCTCCTCCCTTTCCCCCTCTGTGGCCCCCCTCCTCTCTGTTCTCTTTTTGGGCCCCATCCCTCCTCCTCTATGGCCCCATCCTCTTTTCCCTTCCCCTGTGGCCCCATCCTCTTTTCCCCCGTGGCCCCCCTTCCCGTTCTCTTTTGGGCCCCCTCCTCCCCTGTCCTCTATGGCCCCATCCCCTTCCTCCTCTGGGCTCCATTTCCCTTTTGCTCCCTCTTGGGCCCCATCCTCCTGTCCCGTGGCCCCATCCTCCCCTTTCCCCCTCTTTTGGGCCCCCTACTCCCCTCCGTCCTTTATTTGGGGGCCCAAACCTTTCCGTCCCTATAGCCCCATCCCTCCTCCCTTTTGTCCCCATTCTCTTCCTCCTCTTGGCCCATCCCCCTCGCACCCCCTTTGGCCCCCAAACCTCTCGCTCCTCTTTGGGGCCCCAAACCTCCCCGCTCCCCCTGTGGGCCCCCTCCTCTTCCCCCCTCCCGTGGCCCCATCCTCTCTGTTTTTCTTTGGGCCCCCTCCTCTCCGTCCTCTATGTCCCCCAACCCTTCCCCCTCTGGGGGCCCAATCCTTCGCTCCCCTGGACCCCCCTCCTCTCTCTCCCCCTGTGGCCCCTTTCCCCTTCCTCCCTGTGGCCGCCCCCAACTCTTTCCCCCTCTGTTTTGGGCCCCCTCCTCCCCCTCCTCTTTTGCCCCATCCCTCCCTCCTCGTGGCCCCCCCTCCTCTCCCCCCTCTGTGGGCCCCCCCTCCCCCCCCCTCTTTGGGGCCCCCTCCTCTCCCCCCCTCTGTGGCCCCATCCTCTCCCCCCTGTGGCCTCATCCTCTCCCTCCCTGTGGGGCCCCCTCCTCTTCCTCCTCTGGGCCCCATCCTCTCCGTTCTCTGTGGCCCCATCACTTTTCCCCCTCTGGTGGGGCCCCCCCCCTCCCCTCCTCTGTGGGCCC
>JAODAL010052421.1:0-25988 GCA_025379985.1 Phyllomedusa bahiana
TTGCTGGCCGCCAAATTTAACAGGAAGCGCCGAAAAAGGGCGCGATCTTAATAGATGATGCTCAGATTTTAACCTTAATTATCGAATGATCTGGAAATTTCGATCACCATAAAAACCTTGCCGATTTCAACTTTGTCGATAAAAATCGCTCAACACTAATCTCAACCATTGGGCATGTGAAATTGACTTGTTAAGCTCACCCTCCCAGGCCTTACAAAAAGATGGGAGCGAGGACTTATGTTCAGAGGATAGTTCCCTATAAATAGAAGAGATGACATGCCAAGGAGGGGTACTAAGGAGGCACATCTGTTCAAAGGGTGAAAGAGGTCTCTTAAAATCACCAGTATGTTTGAGAGAATTAAAAAAGTGAAGTAGCTGGGCATATTGAAAAAAGGATGAGGAATTGGAGGTCATCTCCCTGGGAAGGGACTGGAATGGGAGAATGTTGGAGCCAAGAGCCAGATTATGGAAGCGGAGAGGACTAGCCCTAGTAAACCCCAGAAAGGATGGGACCCTTAGTCCGGGAGGAAAGACAGGATTATCAACTATATGAAGTAGTGGCCCAGTCGATTAAATTGTGGGAGGATTTATAGGCGGTAATTGTAGCAAGAGTATGATGAGTCGTGAAAGAGGTTGGATACCCGGTTTCTAAAGACTGAGTCCAGACCCAAGGGAGTGAGGCAAGAGATAAAGGGCAAACTGTTTTGGCTAGTTGTGCCCACAATTTACCACCCCCCGGGCACACCATGTCCAGGACACGGGCATAAGCTGCCGCCATATAATATTTTCACAGTCTGAAACATCCAACCCTCCAACATTTTTATGCCTTGCTAATGTAGCGTAAGCCAATCTTGGCCGATTAGAGGACCAGATGAAGGGTGTGAAAATGCGTTGGACATTCTTCCAAAATGACTTCGGGATATAGATAGGAATGTTTTGGACAAGGTAATGTAAGCGGGGAAGAATCGTCATTTTAAGAATGCTCACTCGTCCAAACCAGGAAAATTCTCGTTTGTTCCAGCCATCTAAGTCTGAGGAAATGTTCTGTGGAAGCGTCTCAAAATTACGGGGGAAAAGTCTAGACAAATTGCTGGGGATCTTGATACCCAAATAAGTGAGACCGGTGGGCGGCCATAAAAATGGATAGGAAGATTTCAAATCATTAAGAACATTAATAGAGAGGCCAATACTTTAAGCTTCGGATTTGGAGACATTAATTTTGAAGTTAGACCAAGATCCGAAACACTCTAACTCAGACATTAGGGCTGGCATAGAAGTCAACGGATTCATTATATAGACCAGGTCATCCGCAAGGGTAGAAAATTTGTATTCATGCTCCCCAATGGAGACTCCATTGATGTCTGAGTTGGATCGAACTGCGGCCAGCAGGTTCTCCATCACCAGAACATACAGTAGGAGCGAGAGTGGACATCCCTGACGAGTGCCATTATGAATACTAAAGGGGTCTGAGAGATCACCATTAATCATGAGTAGCGCAGATGGGGAACTATACAGGGCCATAATTTTAGCACACAAAAAATGGGACCGATCCCTAGACGTCGGAGAGTGGATAACAGGGAAGACCAAGATATCCTATCAAAGGCGTTCTCCACGTCCAGGGACAGGACCATTAACGGGCTTTTATGGGCCTTGGCATAGTGGATGATATCAAGGGTCTTCAGGGTATTGTCGCGGGCCTCCCTTCCCGGGACAAAGCACACCTGGTCCGGGTGGATCTACTTGGAAGGAGTGGATTCAGCCTGTTTGCTAGTATTTTGGCATACATTTTTAGATCCACATTTAGTAAAGAAATCGGTCGGTAACTACCACTGACGGATGGGTCTTTGCCCGGTTTGAGGACCGCGACATGGGCCAGTGTTGATTGGGTCGGAAAAAGATTGTCTGCAGAGATGGAATTAAACGCTTCCAACATCACAGGAGAAAGAGACTCTTTAAAAACCTTATAAAATTTTCTAGTAAAACCATACAGTCCCGGGCTCTTCCCCCCCGGCAGACTCTTAATGACTAAAGTGAGTTCCTGTACTGTAAAAGGCAATTCCAACTCAGATATGACGGCTTCTGATAATCGAGAAGCTGATTCATAGCAGGACTGACCTACCGAGGGGGGAGGGGGAGATTGTATATGATATAAGTTGGAATAGAATGAGTGAAAGGCGGATTCAATTTCTGAAGTATTGTGGACTATGCACCCATTAACTGATTTAATGCAAGGGATATAAGATCTTGCAATCTGATGTCGCAGAGCTCTAGCCAACATGCGACCAGATTTATTAACGTATTTATAGAATTTACTACGGCCAGTTTGCAGGAAGCGTTTCCACGAAAATTCAAGGAGCTGTTTGACCTCCAACCTCGCAGCTAAAAGATCCGCTAGCAACTCCGGGGATAAGGCTTGTTTATGTTTGGTTTCAAGACCCTCCACCTTGTGTAATGCTGCTCGCAACTTAGAAGCCCTATCTCTCTTTATTCTCCTGCCGTGCTTAATCAGGATGTCCCTGAGTACACATTTGAGCGCCTCCCATTGCGCACATGGAGATGATGTGTCATGAGAATGGTCCAACTGGAAGTGCTCAATGGAGTGGGATAGATCCGCGACGCATAAGGTATCCAAAAGCAGAGATTCATTGAGCCGCCATGACCAAGTCGGCCTAGAGAAGGAAGGGACAGAAAGCTTGCAGTAAACAGGTGCGTGGTCCGACCAAAGTATATTGCCTATAGATGATGAAGAAAGCCATGAAAGAGCTCCTTGAGAGACAGTCTATACGACGATAGGAATTATGCGGGGCTGAAAAAAAGGTGAAATCTTTATCACTCAGATGTTGGAGGTGCCAGGAGTCGCAAAGTTGGAATAGATTTAGAACCCTTCTAAGCTGTTTTATAGAGCGGTAAGAAAGAGCATATTTTCCTGAGGAATTATCTAAAGTGGGGTCCAAGGTTAAATTAAAATCCCCGCCAAAAATTACTGTGCCTTTTACCAGTCGAACTAAAATATCTACCAAGGCCTGGAAGAAAGAAACCTGACCATGGTTAGGAGCATAGACATTAACTAATGTAAAATCCTGAACTTCAATAACCAAGGATAGAATAATATAGCGAGCGGAAGGATCCACCCGGCACTCCCGAACCTGATGTGTCAGAGACCTATGCAAAGCAATGGCCACCCCCCTGGATCTGGACTCTTGGTTGTCGGCAAAAAAACAGTTAGTATAGTATTTATTATGCAAAACAGGCGCATGACCATCTTTAAAATGAGTTTCCTGAAAGAAAACAATCTTGGCTTTATGTTTGTGAAAATGGTAAAGATCCTGTGCTCTTTTCTCTGGGATATTGAGACCCTTGGCATTGAATGAAGCAATTGTTAGATTAGACATTGGGACAAGGGGGAAGAGAAAAAAAAAAGAAAAAAAAACACTAAAAGGGGGAAGAGGGGGAAGAAAACAGAAGGATACCAAAAAGCAGGTAAAGAAGTGTCCCGTGGCTGGATCTATTGTAGTGACTACGTAGAGTCAGTAGTCCCTAGGCTTATAAAAAACCAATGCCGGGACTAAGTCCTATTGGGAGAGGTGAGGAAAAGAAAATGTACTGTATAAATGCAGACGTCACAAAGCTGGGCTCCGTATAACTGGTAAATGTATAAAGGGAGTGGCCCGCCTAGACTCCCAATGACATTACAGCATATAGCAAAGAAGAAGAAGAAAGGGCTTTAGTGCTAAATATGGAGAAGGCGACTCCGACCGGCGAGAATGCTGATATATTTGCTAATCTCTAAAAAGAGCCACCCTGGGTCCTACAATAAAGATAGAATCCAACAAGTATAGCCCAGACCTAAGGAAAAAACAAGGCACACATTGCAGAAGAAGCAGGAACCAAATTCCTATTACAATTAAAAATACCAATAGTGTGCAAAGAAGTAATAATCCTATGACCCTCATAATAATAAAGGATACATAAAGTCCCAACTAGTCCAGTACAAAATTCAGGTAGGGTTCGACAGTGATGATAAATCTGTAGGGTGTCGTCTCCTACGAGATCTTCTCGGAAGAGGTCCTGCTGAAGTTGACGCTGGTCCAGTCGACGGATGTGTTAAGCTGGGCCAAGGTGGGAGAACAACATTTTGAATGTTCAAATCTTGAAGAAAGGATGGAATATCATCAGGAGATCTAGTTGAGAAAGTTTTGGCGCCTTTGCGGACGATGAGGGCGAAGAGGAATCCCCAGCGATACGGAATGTTCCGTTCCTTAAGCACCGATAGTAAGGGTTTCAATGTGGCTTTCTGTGCGAACGTGTGTCTAGACAAATCTTGTAGCAACAACAGAGGGGTATCCTCATAAAAGATCTTCTGTTTCTGGCGAGATCTCCTCAGAATGTCCTCTTTAAGTTGGTAGAAATGAATTCTACAAATAACATCCCTGGGGCGTTTTGGATCCATGTTAGGGGGGGCGTAACGCCCGATGTGCTCTGTTCATTGAAAATTGTGGTTAACACCGGTTGGATGTCAGCTGGCAGAACGGTTTCAGGCAACCCCAAAATTCTAATGTTATTGCGGCGACTTCTATTTTCCAAGTCGTCTAGTTGTTGTTGAAGTTGGAAAATATGTGTAGATTGGTGGCCAGTGGTTGACTGTAGGGCTTGTATCGACGCTGTAGATGATTCTTGCGCTTTATCGAGGGTAGAGACTTTAGAGTTAAGATCCCGCAAACTCCTGTTTACATTCTTCAATTATCTGGTGAGCTAAGTGGGAAATATCCGTTTTGGATGGTAGTGACTCAACCAATTGGCGGAGGTTAGCTAGAGTGACTGGTTTGTCATCTACAGCAGGTGGCAGAGCGTGAGAAGACCTAGCACAGTCATTTGACAATACTGGTGAGACATCGGTAGGCGATTGTGTATTACTGGTCAAAGTCCATGTTCGGGCTGGAATATGAGATATAGGAGAAGAGGCCTGCAGCCCATGAGATTCCAGTACGGATTGTGTTTGATCATCCCAGGATGAGCCTGTTGACCATTGTGATGAGGGTTGAGTCAATGGAGATATAGTTGTATGCCACGAAGTTGTATTGGCCAAAACATGTGGCTGATCCTGTGCGGTTGTTGGGAAAGTGCCTCGTGGCGGATGTGGCGAGGTTGGATCAGCAGAGTTGGCAGAAAGTAATGGCCCTGTGTTATGTTGTACTGGTGAGAAGATAAGATCCTGAGCCTGTGGTCGCATCACGGTCGAGGGAGAGAGTGCTGCCGACAAATGAGAGGCGGACGGAGACTCCAGATGTGGAAGGGCCTCAGAAAGGGCACTTGTGCAAGGGCGACATACTGCAAGATCTGGAGATGTAGGGGTTAACCAAGTACTTGGTAGGTTTTAAGGATGGCAGGGGGTCCACTTAGGTACAGCAGGTGATGAAAAATCGGTATCAATGTCTATAAGCAAGGTATTGTCCCCTGTTCCCTGCCCTGTTCCCTGCCCCTGCATGCTGTGAGGTGATGGTGGAGGGTGGACCCGAAGGCCTTCCTGAGGCTCCTGTGCTGCTATAGATGAACAGACTGCTCGGATGAGGTGAGAGAACGACTGCCACTATCAGAAGACTGGAGCTGCAGAATAGAAGAGAGCCGCTACTCGGCCGTTGCCTTCCTGCCGCGCCGAAGATGAAGAAGGGGGACTGGAGGTGTCGGCGCCATCTTTACCCGTCGGGCGGGAGCGATCCGTTGTCTGCTCCAGCTCCCTGGCTCCCTCCAAGCGCGCGGCTCTGCACTGTATTTAAGGAGTCAGTGTTCCTTTGTCCGGCCAGTGACCTGTGACCTCTGGCTACTTAAGGAACTTCCTACCTCTGCCCTGGGTCAGTTCATTGATGTGTTTATCCTGCACAGAGCTTGACCCCTTGGCTGCTGTATTGCTGCTGACCCATTTATACGTTTATCTGTACGTTTATCTGTTCCTGCTGAACATGTGCCGCTGCACCAGTTTGCCAAATACCTGCAAATGCCGGCTGTGATACCTAGTCTGCTACCATCCTGGACTGTGCCATATGTTCACCAGCTACACCTGGACTGTGCTTACTGTACATTTAACTGCTACACCGGCGGTGCACTGTCTCCGTTCCAGCAACGGCTACCGAGACCTGCTCTTCGGTACCCACCGCCAGTGTTACCTTCTGCGGACGCGGTGGGCCCAGAGAATCCGCAATACCCAGACGTTTTCCAGCCATCCCGGTTAGAAATCGTGACAATAGGTAATATAAAGTTTTAGGGCTGTCAGGGGCTAGGCTAAATGTTGAGGTTTGGCCTGTTATTATTAATTTTAATAATATTTTCTTTTGTGTGTGTGTTTGTTTTTTTTTGTTACTTTGTTTTACATATTGTGCCTCCCATAAGAGCAGAAAAGACCTGTGGGGGCATTTCTATATCACTTTTGTTTCTCCTGAAACTGGGGCTGATATTAGCGCCAGTTTCAGGAGAAATCTAATAGAAATACATCCCCTGCACTAACTGCCTGAGCTGATATGGGTCGGATAAGACTCAGCATCTCAGGCAGTTCTTGAACAACCATGCATGTCAATGCAAAAATGGATCCAGCATTCGTAGAAACTTGACTTTATTTAGTAATCCACAGTGCAAAGATAAAAAATACGGCAATAACCGACGCGTTTCGGGCACAGAAATTTGCCCTTGTTCACGGCTTAACTTCATCTATTCATATGTTACTTAAATAGGGAAGCTCCTTACTCGTCATACCTGACGTCATATCCTATGCTAGGTCATTTCGAAGGTTCATTCCTGCTGGTGCCTTGTCTGCAGTTCTAAGATCCAAAAGGCCTCTCTTAGATGCAGGGGCGTCACTAGGCAGGTTTATTCGGGGCACAAGCCCCGAACAAAGCTGCCTGTGCCCCGAGTCTCAGATCGCCGGCTCCAGCACCGATGATCTATTGAGCTGCGTATGCGTTCTCTGGCCGCACACACAGCTCAGGATGGTTGCTAGGTGCAGGGAGGGAGGGAGGGAGGCAACTGCAGGAGGTGATGGGAGCTCAGGAGGGAGGGAGGGGTGCCGGCTGCTCACACTGCCAGAGTCAGGAAGTTCCGGAGCACAGCACACTGATCCGCAGTGAGAGGCTCCGCCCCCTGTTGTGATCTCCTGCAGCTGCAGTGTCCTACCCTGTCCTCGTGGCTTCAGCAGCTCCCACAGGTACACACATCCTGGAGAGACCAGGACTACGTAGTGTAATAGGAGTGAAATAACATCTTCATGAATGTAAACTGTACTGTGTGTATGTGTCTGAGTGTGTGTGTGTCTGAGTGTGTTTTTCTGAGTGTGTGTGTCTGAGTGTGTATCTGTGAATGTGTCTGAGTGTGTGAGTGTGTCTGAGTGTGTGAGTGTGTCTGAGTGTGTGTGTCTGAGTGTGTATCTGTGTGTGTGTCTGAGTGTGTGTCTGAGTGTGTGTGTCTGAGTGTGTATCTGTGTGTGTCTGAGTGTGTGTGTGTCTGAGTGTGTGTGTCTGTGTCTGAGTGTGTGTGTGTCTGAGTGTGTGTGTGTGTGTCTGAGTGTGTGTGTCTGTGTCTGAGTGTGTGTGTGAGTGTGTGTGTCTGAGTGTGTATCTGTGTATGTGTCTGAGTGTGTGTGTGTGTCTGAGTGTGTGTGTGTCTGTCTGAGTGTGTGTGTCTGAGTGTGTGTGTGTGTGTCTGAGTGTGTGTGTGTGTGTTTGTCTGAGTGAGTGTGTGTGTCTGAGTGAGTGTGTGTGTGTCTGAGTGTGTGTGTATGTGTTGAGTGTTTGTGTGTATGAATGAATATATGTTCATACTGCGTAAATTGCAGGGCGCATTTCTCTGCGTATTTGCGCTTCAATACGCCAGACATGCACACCGCAATTACGGTAATTCATAGCTCGCTTAGAGAGCTATGGATTACATGTCAAATTGTATGCACAGGGGGAGCAGCGTGTGGTTCCAAAACACACAGCGTATTGTGGTGTGTACCATACTCGCCGTAATAAGCCATGTGAACAGAGCCAAAGAGCCCGGGCCCCGGATGTATAGGGACCCTAGCAGCGCCCCTGCTTAGACGCACCTTTTTTTTGCCAATCCCCTCCTCTTGTTGATTGCTCCACTTTCTCTATACCATAAAATGTAAAACTTTGCATATTGCCCCTATGTTTCTCTATAAAGTGTTTTACAGCACCTGAAGTAATTTGTCCTTTCTTTATACCATATACATGTTCCGCTATCCGTGTCTTCAGCTTTCTTATGCTACTACCTACATAAAGTTCATCACATAACTTGTAACGTATGCCATATACAACATGGTCCGTATCACAATTAATAAAATTACTTATTTGATATTCCTTATGATCATCATATTTTCTTTTTATCTTTTGATTTTTTGTTGTGTATTGTGCATTTTTGTATCCTCTTTCCAACAATCTGATCTCTATATTCTTTTGTTCTTTTACATAATAACTGTGTTACGTGCACGCTTTCTTCGCTCTTATAAATTCCCCCAGCGGTATGGAGTCAATTGTGTAATGTGAGTGGCAACTATCTGCTCTAAGTATGGTATTTCCGCTTGTAGGCTTCCGGTATAAAGTAGTCACAACTTTAGATTTTTCCAAATCTTTTTCCAACATAATGTCTAGGAATGGAATTCTTATTTTATGATATTGGTGAGTAAAGCGTAAATTGCATGTATTAGAATTGACATACTGCACAAACTCCGGTATGGACGCCACATCGTGACCCCAAACAATAAGGAGGTCATAGATGTAGCGTCCATACCAGAGTACACAGTGACTATATGCATTGAACATGAGGTGGTGCTCCCACCACGACATATATAAATTCGCAATAGATGGGGATGATGTAGCACCCATTGGAACACCCATGAGTTCGATATAATATGCATCATCAAATCTGAAAAAAATTATTTTTTGTCAGAAATTCTATGCTTTCCAAAAGAAATAACTTTAGACCTTCTTCATATTGACTAAATTTATTGAGATGGTATTCTATGGCAGGTAAAATAAGATCTTGTGGGATAGTGGCATATAGATTTACTACATCCAATCCTAGCCATGTGTAATTTTTTGACCAGGTGAAATTTTGAAATGCTTGCAATACCGTGGTACTGTCTTTTAGATATCCTGGGGCAGTACGTACCAATGGTTGAAGGTATTTGTCTACAAAATTACTCAATTCTTCCAATGGGCTGTTATTACTGGACACTATGGGACTCATGTTAGGAGGGAATTGATTTTTGTGGAGTTTAGGTACCCCATAATGGGTATTTGTGCGTTATCAATCTCTAGAAATTTTCTTTGTTTATCATTCAGAGCACCCAACTTAACTCCCTCATCTAAAAGTTTTGTCAGTTTTTTTTGTATGCTTATCATAGGGTTTTCTCTTAGTTTTCTATAGGTTTTAGTATCTTCTAGGGTTTCTAGTATAAGTTTCTTATATAATGTGGCATCTATTACCACTGTTAAACCCCCCTTGTCCGCCTTTCTGATGACAAGGTTTTTGTTTTTCTTTAATTCTTGTAAAGCCTCCCTTTCTTGTTTATTAATGTTAGACCTAACCTTTTGATTTTTATCATTCTTTTTAAATAATTTTCTCAGGTCCCGTTCCATTGTCATCTGAAAGGCGTCCATAGTATTGACCCTCGATTTTATTGGGTAAAAAGTAGGATTATTATAATCCAATTTTATCTCATTACTGTATATTCTATTATCATCATCCTCTGTTTGTAATTTTTTTAAAGAAAAGAGAGCCTGTTGTTCTTGAAACGACAGCATATCAAACTCATTAGGCATTATGGCACTTTTCATTCTAACTCCATCATCCTGTTGTTCCTTGGATGTACTATTTAGTTCTTCAAAATATCTCTTAACAGTTAGTGATCTTACAAATTTATTTACGTCTAACATAGTATCCAGCAATTGTAAATTTCTAGTAGGAGTGAAATTAAGTCCTTTTTGTAGCACCGCCTGCTGAGCTTCTGTCAGTATATATGGGGTAAGGCATATCACAGTACTTTTTTCCATATCCTGCTTTTTATTATCTTCTAATTCCTTTACTGTTGTTTCCGTGTTTTTTGTTTTGTGCTTTCTGCCTCCCCGTTTTTTGTTTGTTTAGATGTAACTGTCTCTCTATTTTTTTCTTGTACATTGTTCGCGCTATGATTTTGCTTTCCTCTTGAAATATTTCTTTCTATCGATGCAGCATCTGATTCTGATGTTCCTGGTTCTGTGTGATCGATGTCCAAAAAACTGACTTCCTTTTTTGATCTCCTCCGTCCCCGTATTGATTTTCTCATGGGTCTCAACTGTCTGTGATAAGAGTCTTTTTTTCATGTATACACTTTTTCACTTTCATAATCATTCAAATCTCTCTGATACTTTTGTTTCTTTGTGTCTATAATTAAAGCTTCTATTTTTTGTACGATTGTTTTAATATTATTTTGTAATAATTCAAATTCAGGAACTTCCTTATATACAGAAACTTCTGCATTTAACCTTTTAATTTGTTCTAGTACTTCCAATAACTTGTTACTTTCAAAATCTATAATTAAATTTATAAGTTTTGTAGAACATTCTGTTAAAATTTGATTCCATCTGACAATAAATTCCTGTGTGTATACAAAAGTAGGCATTTTATATATCCTTAAACCTTGTGGTATGATGTTTTTTTCAAGGTAGGTACTGAGCGAATTGCGGCCCCACCACAATTTAGTTTCATGAATTAACACTTTTTCCAATTTTTTATAGGCTCTCGTAAATTTTCTTTATCCTCAGTGGTGTTTAGTGCTGTTCCAAACACTTGTGCAAGTTTTAATTCCCTATCCATGTTGGTATAGGACATGGGATATAAAAACAGTTACTCGTTTTATAACTTGCTTTATACGTATCGCCAGTAGATAAAAAGTTAAGGTAATCCTTGCACTGTATACTGTGAATTCTTGCGGGGCGCCTATAACAATGTTATTCCTGCTGCACGGTGTATGGCTATAATTATGTAGCACCTTCGGATTCCAAATAGACTGACTTCTTTTTCAGTACAACAAACAAATGCAAAGGATTCCGGCTCACCTTGATTGCAGACTCAACACCTGGCAGCTCACCGCTACGTCTCCTCCACGAAACTGCACGGAGCCTCGCCCTCAGTCTTTGGGATTTGTATTTCTTTAACAACCATGCATGTCAATGCAAAAATGGATCCAGCATACGTAGAGACTTGACTTTATTTATAATCCACAGTGCAAAGATAAAAAATACAGCAATAACCGACGTGTTTCGAGCACAGAAATTTGCCCTTGTTCACGGCTTAACTCCATCTATTCATATGTTACTTAAATAGGGAAGTTCCTTACTCGTCATACCTGACGTCACATCCTATTCGTTCTAACTTTAAAACATATACAGTTAAAACATATGTTTCCTAACCTACTTTAAATATACTTAACCACAATATATTTTGACTTCAACTTTATATATACTGGCTTTGTTAATATATATATGCTAGGTCATTTCGAAGGTTCATTCCTGCTGGTGCTCTTGTCTGCAGTTCTAAGATCCAAAAGGCCTCTCTTAGACGTACCTTTTTTTGCCAATCCCCTCCTGTTGTTGATCGCTCCACTTTCTCTATACCAAAAAATGTAAAACCTTGCATACGCCCCTATGTTTTTCTATAAAGTGTTTTACAGCACCTGAAGTAATTTGTCCTTTCTTTATACCATATACATGTTCCGCTACCCGTGTCTTCAGCTTTCTTATGCTACTACCTACATAAAGTTCATCACATAATTTGCAACGTATGCCATATACAACATGGTCTGTATCACAATTAATAAAATTACTTATTTGATATTCCTTATGATCATCATATTTTCTTTTTATCTTTTGATTTTTTGTTGTGTATTGGCATACGTTGCATCTTCTACCTCCACAAGGAAAAAATCCTTTTTGGGATAACCAGGTTTTATTTTGAATTTTAATGGAAAAATCACTCGGTGACATTTCACTGCCTATTGTTTTGTTTCTTTTTGGTATGCATCGTACTCCTCTATCTATTATACTTGCTAATTGTTCATCCTGCCTTAAGATATTTATGTTTTTATAGAATATCTTTTTTTATGCTTTCAAAATTGGCATTATATGGGGTAGAAAAAATACCTGTTTTTTCTATGGTCACCCTTTCCTTTCTTTTTGAGTATAATAAATCTTTTTGTGTTTTATTTTCCATTTTTCTTAAAGCTTTCTTTATCTGTGCATTTTTGTATCCTCTTTCCATCAATCTGATCTGGCGATACATATAAAGCAAGTTATAAAACGAGTAACTGTTTTTATATCCCATGTCCTATGCCAACATGGATAGGGAATTAAAACTTGCACAAGTGTTTGGAACAGCATTAAACACCACTGAGGATAAAGAAAATTTACAAGAGCCTATAAAAAAATTGGAAAAAGTGTTAATTCATGAAACTAAATTGTGGTGGGACCGCAATTCGCTCAGTACCTACCTTGAAAAAAACATCATACCACAAGGTTTAAGGATATATAAAATGCCTACTTTTGTATACACACAGGAATTTATTGTCAGATGGAATCAAATTTTAACAGAATGTTTTACTAATCTTATAAAATTAATTATAGATTTTGAAAGTAACAAGTTTTTGAAAGTACAAGAACAAATTAAAAGGTTAAATGCAGAAGTGTCTGTATATAAGAAAGATCCTGAATTTGAAAAATTACAAAATAATATTAAAAAACAAACGTACAAAAAAATAGAAGCTTTATTTATGACAAAAAAGAAACAAAAGTATCAGAGAGATTTGAATGATTATGAAAGTGAAAAAAGTGTATACATGAAAAAAAGATCTTATCACGACAGTTGAGACCCATGAGAAAATAAATTTGGGGGACGGAGGAGATCAAAAAGGGAAGTCAGTTTTTCGGACATCGATCACACAGAACCAGAAACATCAGAATCAGATGCTGCATCGATAGAAAGAAATTATTTCAGAGGAAAGCAAAATCAAAGAGCGGGAAAAAAATGTACAAGAAAAAAATAGAGAGACAGTTAATCTAAACAAACAAAAAACGGGGGGGCAGGAAAGCACAAAACAAAAAACACGGAAACAAAAGTAAAGGAATTTGAGATAAAAAAAGCAGGATATGGAAAAAAGTACTGTGATATGCTTACCCACATATATACTGACAGAGCTCAGCAGGCGGTGCTACAAAAGGACTTAATTTTTACTCCTACTAGAAATTTACAATTGCTGGATACTATGTTAGACGTAAATAAATTTTTAGATCACTAACTGTTAAGAGATATTTTGAAGAACTAAATAGTACATCCAAGGAACAACAGGATTTAGGAGTTAGAATGAAAAGTGCCATAATGCCTAATGAGTTTGATATGCTGTTGTTTCAAGAACAACAGGCTCTCTTTTCTTTAAGAGAATTACAAACAGAGGATGATGATAATAGAATATACAGTAATAAGATAAAATTGGATTATAGTTATCCTACTTTTTACCCAATAAAATTGAGGGTCATTACTATGGGCGCTTTTCAGATGACAATGGAACGGGACCTGAGAAAATTATTAAAAAAGAATGATAAAAATCAAAAGGTAAGGTCTAACATTAATAAACAAGAAAGGGAGGCTTTACAAGAATTAAATAAAACCTTGTCATCAGAAAGACGGACAAGTGGGGTTTTAACAGTGGAAATGGATGCCACATTATATAAGAAACTGTTATAACTAGAAAACTTAGAAGATACTAATACCTTAAAGAAAACTAGAGAAAACACCTATGATAAGGATACAAAGAAAAAATGACAAAACTTTTAGATGAGAGGAGTTATGTTGGGTGCTCTCTGAATGGTAAACAATAGTAATTTCTAGAGATTGATAACGCACAAATACCATTTTTTTGTGGGGTAATCCTAAACTCCACAAAAATCAATCCCTCCTAATATGGGTAAACATATGTCCAGTAATAACAGCGCATTGGAAAAATTGAGATATTTTGTAGACAAATACCTTCAAAACATTGGCGTTACGTTCACTGCCCGCAGGATATTTAAAAAGACAGTACACGGTATTGCAAGCATTTCAAAATTTCACCTGGGGTCAAAAAATTACACATGGCTAGGATTGGATGTAGTAAATCTATATGCCAATATCCCACAAGATCTTATTTTACCTGCCATAGAATACCATCTCAATAAATTTAGTCAATATGAAGAAGGTCTAAAGTTATTTCTTTTGGAAAGCATAGAATTTCTGACAAAAAAGAATTTTTTCAGATTTGATAATGCATATTATATCCAACTCATGGGTGTTCCGATGGGTGCTACGTCATCCCCATCTATTGCAAATTTATATATGTCGTGGTGGGAGCACCACGTCATGTTCAATGCAGGTAATCCATATAGTCACTGTGTACTCTGGTCCTATTGGGCGCTACATCAATGACCTCCTTTTTTGTTTGGGGTCGACGATTTGGCTCCATACCGGAGTTTGTGCAGTATGTCAATTCTAATACATGACAATTTACGCTTTACTCACCAATATATTAAACAAGAATTCCATTCCTAGACATTATGTTGAAGAGACTTGGAAAATCTATAGGGGTTTTGTGACTTACTTTATACCGGAAGCCTACAAGCGGAAATACATACTTAGAGCAGCTAGTTGCACACTAACATTACAACAATTACTCCATACCTTGGGGAAATTTATAAGAGCGAAGAGGAGCGTGCACCGGAACACAGTGATTATGTAAGAACATAAAAGAATCTATAGAGATCAGATTGTTGGAAAGGGATACAAAAAATGCACAGAAAAGAAGAAAGATAAATTTAGAAAATGGAAAATAAAACACAAAAGATCTATTATACTCAAAAAGAAAGGGATAGGGGTGAACATAGAAAAAACAGGTATTTTTTTACCCATATAATGCCAATTTTGATTGCATAAAAAATGAATATTTTCTATATAAAAAACATAAATATCTCTAAGGCAGGATGAACAATAGCAAAATGTATAATAGATAGAGGAGTACGATGCAACCAAAAAGAAACAAAACAATAGGCATGTGAAGAGTCACAAGTGATTTTTTAAGTGAAATTCAAAAATAAAAACCTGGGTTATCCCAAAAAGGATTTTGTCCTTGTGGAGGTAGAAGATGACAACAGTATGCCAATACCACTACAAAAAAAATCAAAAGATAAAAAGAAATATGATGAATCATACAGGAATATCAAATAAGTAATTTTATTAATTGTGATACGGACCCAGGTTGAATATGGCATACGTTTGCATATTATGTGATGAAACCTTTATGTATGGTTAGTAGTATTAAGAAAAGCTGAAGACAAGACACGGATTAGCGGAAACATGTATATTGGTATAAGAAAGGAAAAATTACTTCAGGTTGACTGTAAAAACACTTTATAGAACAAACATAGGGGCGATATGCAATGTTTTACATTTTTTGGTATAGAGAAAGTGGAGCGATCAACAATGAGGAGGGGGATTGGCAAAAAATGGTTTCGTCCTAAGAGAGGCCTTTTGGATCGTTAGTAACTGCAGACAGAGCACCAGCAGGAAATGAACCTTCGAAAATGACCTAGCATATTACTCTCACCCGGGCCACTTTATTAGGTTACACCTGTCCAACTGCTCGTTAACATCTTAATTTCTAATCAGCCAATCACAATGGCGGCAAAATCAGTGCCATTAGCATGTAGACAGGTCAAAGACAATCTCCTGCAGTTCAAAAACCGACATCCAGTATGGGGAAAGAAAGGTGATTTGAGTGCCTTCTGAAAGTGGCATGGTGTTGTTGGTGCCTAGAAGAGCTGGGTCTGAGTATTTCAGAAACTGCTGATCTCCTGGGGATTTCACGCACCAACCATCTCTTGGGTTTACTTGTAGAATGGTTCCGAAAAAGGAAAACAACATCGAGTGGAGCGGCCAGTCCTGTGGGGCGGAAATGCCTTGTTGATGCCAGGGCTCAAAGGAGAATGGGAGACTGCGTTCGAGCTGATAGAAAGGCAACAGAGAACTCAAATAGAAACCGTTACCAACCAAGGTTAGGCAGTGAAGAGCATCTCTGAACGCACAGTAAGGCAGAAACCTTTGAGGCAGTTGGGCGACAGAAGGCAGAAGACCACACCGGGTGCCACTCCTTTTCAGCCTAAGACAGGAACTGAGGCTCCAATTTGCCCGAAGCTCATCGAATATTGGACAGTAGAAGATTGGAAAAACGTTGCCTGGTCTGATGAGTCTCAGATTTCTGCTGCGACAATCGGATGGTTAGGGTCAGAAATTTGGCGTCAACAACATGAAAGCATGGAATCCATCATGCATTGTATCAACAGTATCGCTCGGTGGTGGTGTGGTGTCATGGTGTGGGAAAATTTTTTTTTATTTTCTTGGCACTCTTTGGGCCCTTGGGTACCAATTGAGCCATCGTGTTTTGCTAACACCTTGTGGAATCTATTTGCCAGAAGAATTGAGGTGTCTGAAGGCAATAAGGGGGCGTTCTCCAACCCGTTACTAGCATGGGTGCACCTAATTAAGTGGCGGTGCCGGTGGTGTAAATATTACCAAAGCCCAGGAGTATATATAAAGGGGAAGTCAAAATATCTTGTGGTTAAGTATATTTAATGTAGGTTAGGAAACATATGTTTAACTGTATTGTTTTAATAGTTAGAACGAATAGGATGTGACGGTCAGGTAGAGCGGTAGGAAACTTCCATATTTTAAGTTAACATATGAATAGATGAAGTTTTAAGAGGTGAACAAGGGCAATTTCTGTGCCCGAAACGCGTTCGGTTATGCCGTTTTTTTTTTCTTTCGCACTGTGGATTATGAAATTAAAGTCAAGTCTCTACGTATGCTGATTCCATTTTTGCATTGAACATGAATGGTTGTGTTAAGAAATTACAAAGCCCAAAAAGACTGAGGAGCGAGGATCACTGTGCAGTTTCGTGGAGGAGAAGTTAGCGGTGAGCTGCCAGGTGTTGCGTCTGCAATCAAGGTGAGCCGGAATCCTTTGCATTTGTTTGTTGTACTGATCTCAGGCAGTTACCGAGCCCCGGTGGGAGGCATGAAGTGGACAGTCTTGAGCAATTGTATCTCCTGCTTGTTTACAAGTTTCTTTAGGTTACCAACCATCTCTCTCTGCTCTCATTGCTCCAGCTGCTCCCTCCAGCAATGGTGATGTCACTCCTTGCTATGTTTTATCTGAAGCACAGGGGCTTCTATGTAACTGACCAACTTTAACCCTTTAAAACCCTGCAGCCTTATGCACTACAGTTTACAAACCTCTTTCACTCATGTCACTATAACAGACACAGCTTGGAATTTCAAAGCTAATATGCCAATCACTGCTATAGAGCTGCCCACAGCCTAATCGATAGATCTTGGAATACAGTGGCATACAAAAGGTTAAAAAAATTCTATAAAATACAGTTAAATAACAGGGAAGTGTAAAAATTTACCTATTTAAAAACACATTATGCATGTTTTTCTGACATGAATTCAGGAATAAAACGCTTACCCGCTTTAGGTAATTAGGATTTACCAAAACTATTTATGTTTGTCAAATGCAGAATAATGAGAGAGAATTTTAAGGCATTTTTATTACTTTATGCAAAGTCAAAAGTTTACATACATTTCATTAGTATTCGGTAGCATTGTCCTAAAACTATTTTTTTTTTTTTATTTTTCTTATTTTTTATGACTTGAGTCATCATGTTTTGGATATATTTCCACAGCTTCTCACGAATAGTGTAGGAATTTAGGGCCCATTTCTTCCTGGCAGAACTCTTGTAACTGAGCCAAGTTTGTAGGTTGCCTTGGACATAAATTTTCAAAAGGATTGAGATCAGGGCTTTGTGATGGCCACTCCAAAACATTGACTTAGTTATCCTTAAGCCACTTTGTAACCAGTTTGACAGTATGCTTCAGGTCATTGTCCATTTGTATACGGGCAAATAGAAGAAAAGTACAACGGGCCTACCATTCGGCTTTATCTTCTTTATTCAGCACAAATTCCCGTGGAGGGGGCTTACAAGTGTAATGCAGTCAGTAGAGTTGGCGAACAGCTGTTTCGCGTCGTCACCCGTCGCTTTCATCTCGGCTCACCGGGGAGTAGCTAAACTCACGCCATGTTAACTTCCCGTGGTCCATAGTCACATGACCATTGCTCGAAACATGTAACAATTCTAGCATATATTTTACAATTACAAAGATTACTAACACTAAAAAATACTCATCTAAAAATTGTTTTATCTCTTTAGTGATTACATAATCGTAGATGGAGCAGGTGGCATACTACAAAAAGAGAATTGAGAGACATTTCGATCATTTAATCCTAATCTTCCTAGCTGCTTCAGTTTTGCAGTATCAATTGGCTTCTGTTCTGATGGAGAAATGTATGCCTATTCTACCCCATTGGCTCTGGATGAAAAAATCATCTGCTCCAATCCTGCAATTTCAATTTCACTTGAATTATTTAATAACTGCAGTTATTGGGAGATAGAATAAAGGCGCTAATTATCTAGAGCACATTTTAATTTAAATTGGAGGAACAAAAAAAGCTTACAAATGGTTGAAAAAATAACCAGGGAATTGGTGATTTAAAGCCCGCTGACAAGGAGGGGAAATATGTTGCTCTATCATGCTAAAAATATTACATGGAGGAAGCTTTTCGCAACTCAATGACCAACTACATATTGAAAAATTAGGGACTGCACTACACAGAAAATATTTGGAATAATATTAATTGAAAAAATTATTGAAACGTGGTTTGGAAATTAGGATTTTTGTCAGACAAAAATTGGTGATAGAAATGGAAAGAAAATTAACCCGTTAAAACCATCCTAAACCTAAGATGTATTTCTTTCCAAAATACACAAAAAATTTAGGAGAGACCTCCTGGAGACCAATTGTGAATTCGTAGGGGCTCATTTACTGGAGCCCCTATCACAATATTTAGATTGTATCTACGCCCATTACTTGAAAAACTATTTCTTCTTTTCTTATTGGACACAAAAACATTTGTTGCAAACCTTGGAAAGTATGATGTAACAACGGAACATTAGACTGGCCAAATATGATGTGGTAACGTCTCTTATACTACGGATAAGACACCAAGATTGTATTAAATTGATAAAAAATCTATTGATGTACGACAAAATATTGGAGAAGAGCATGTGGAATTTTTGTTGCCAAGCACTTAGTTTTGTATTAGAGCATAATGCCTTTAGATTCATGGATTAATTGGTTCCTAAAATAATGGGCACCGCATTGGGGTAACCCTGTTGCACCGACGTTTGCGAATTTGTTTTTGGCCGTATGGGAGGAGCGATATGTAATATATAGTATAAAAAAACCCCTATTTGGAAATATTATTGTTGACCGATGGTCAGTTTAATGATGCGTGTGCTGTCATTTGGTCAGGTACAGAACAGCAAGTTTCAAAAAATTTATGGGATTATCTGAACATCAGTACTTAAATATGCAATTTACATTCACTATGGTAACTTAAGGTGGAATTTTTGGACGTGGAGATTACATTGAGCAAGGATAGAATTTTCACTAAAGGTTATCGGAAACACGGCTAACAATGCGTTATTGCATAATGAGTAGTTTCCATCATCATTTGTTTTAAATAGTTTACCATATGGTGACAATTTTCGAGCAATGGCGTCATCGTGACTCATGACCTCGGGAAGTTAAAGGGCGTGAGTTAGTACTCCCGGTGAGGCCGAGTGAAGGCGGGTGACGCGGCGAAGAACAGGCTGTCGGCCATAATGATTGCATTCACTTGGTAAGCCCTCCACGGGAATTTGTGCTGTAATAAGGATGATAAAGCCGAATGTGAAGTGCAGTGTGTACTTCTTCTATTTTGCGTTATTGGTTGAGGACTGTATTGCTTTGCACACAGAGCAGCACGGGACAAACGGCTCATCTTAAGTGCTTCAGGAGGTGGTGGACCGGATCCATGAGGATTCGTGGGTTGTGAGTAGTCGCGGACTTAACTCTTCGATTTCATTGTCCATTTGGAAGATACGCATTTCCGCCAAAACTTTAACTTCCGGGCTGATGTCTTGGATGTTGTTTCAGTATGATCACATAATCTTCTTTTACTCGTGATTGCCATATTTTTGTGATGTGCACCAGTCACTCCTGCATGATAAAACAGCAAACCGCAACATGATGCTGCCACCCCCGTGTTTCACAGGTCTGGGATGTTGTTTCTTTAGGCTTCTCCAAGTTTTCCTGTTTTTTCCGTCCAAATGTAACGATGGACATTATAGCGAAACTAGTTCATTATTTTAGTTTGTTGTCAGATCCACGAGGACTTGTCTACCACAAAATATAGGTCTTTGTTCCTAGTGGCAATTTTGCAAAACATTAATCTGGCTTTTATATGTTTCTTTTGGAGTAATGCTTCTTCTTGGCAGCAGAGTGGCTTTTAAGCCCATGTTTTGAAACCAGTACTTGATTTCACTTGTGGATAATGACAGAATATTTACAGATTCCGTCAGCATCTTCAAGTTACGGTTTTTTGCTTTTTGTCTTGAGTTGATATGCAAATGTTCAGAACCAAAGAACATTTATTCTGAGACACAGAGACCATCTCCCTCTTGTTATCTTGCTGGTTTCTTTTTACACTTCACCCATGATGTTATACACAGAAACAATTTGTTTCTGGTGGGAATAAAAATACATCTACAGGTGTGTCTCTAAGTAACTCTGATGTTGTCAATAAATCAGAAGCTTCCAAAGACATTGCATCATCATATGGGCTGTCCCAAATTGTAAATAAAATAATAAAATAATAAAAATGCCTTAAAAAATTGTCTGCTCTCCTCGATTATTCTGGCCATTTGGCCGCAAATATCAAAAAATTTGTTTAATCCTAAATTTACCGAAACGGGTGAGTTTATTCTGATTTACATGTCAGATTGGGAGAAAAACATGCATATGTGTCTTTTTATATAGTGTAAGTAAACTTCTGGATTCAACTGTATGTTATTGTTGTTACTTTGTTTTACATATTGTGCCCTCCATAAGATCAGAAAAGACATTTTAGGTGTATTATCATATCACTTTTTTTTCTTTTTCTTTTTTTTTTTTTTTTTGATGAGTTCCCCAGTAACTAGGGATGGTATAATAGACCCAGTTCCAGGAGAAGTCTAGTGGAAATATATTCCCTGCACTGACTGCAGAGCTTATCTGGGTCTGATAAGACCCAGCCGCTCAGGTAATTATCGAGCCCATTGGTCATGCGACTGCCGGGACGTCGACGGGCCAGAACACTGTATGCACAGCAATCAAGCAGGTAGGGATCTTAATATCCTTATATTCTCAATGGAGAATAGCACGTATAGCTGACTCTCTACACACACGCATCTGTACAGCTAGTGTAGGAATGCACTCTCTGCATGGATGTTCTAGAATTTCCATGTAAATATAGGGAAAGACTGCCAGGATGTTTATAGGGGTGGTCAAAAAGCAAATAAAGGAATTTTCTCACCACAATAATTAGCTTTAAACATGTAGGAAAAGGTAAATACATATTATTGCCCAAAACATTGTTTTTCTGATTTTGATTTGTTTAGGAGATAGAGGAGATTTCATCTACTGCTTATCTACAAGTTTCTCTAAGCCACCAGTCATCTCTCTCTGCTCTCATTGCTCCAGCTACACTGTCCAACAATGGTGATGTTGTCAATCTATATTACTGACCACACAGGCACTTATCTGTATATAGATGTACAGTCTGGGTGGCAGGTTCATCCATTTTTCATGTAAACCACCCCCCTATTTATGAAACATGGCCGGACCATTGTAAACTTGGCACTTCTTACCGTATGTTTCACCCATACACCCTAATAGATTGTAAGCTCTCACGAGCAGGCCTCTCACACTCTTGTGTCTCATTTGTAAGTACTTTTAATGTGTAATGACTGTATGTTTACCCTTGAATTTGTAAAGTGCTGCGGAATATGTTGGCGCTATAGAAATAAAGATTATTATTATTATTATTATTATTATTATTATTATTAAGTGTACAAACCTCCTACACTCATGTCACTGTAACAAACTCAGCTTGGAATAGCAGAGCTGATATGCCAATCGCTACTATAGAACCTCCAACAGCCTAACCAGGAAAGCAAGTCTGAAGCTGGCTGTGAAGAGTAGAATCTATGAAACAGAATGGTGAGAACATCCCTTTATTTTTATTTTTTTCTATTTTAACCTGTTTCCAGTTAGTAGACACTTTTATTTAAAGAATGACAACACCATTGATGAAAAAAAGTTCATCAATAAGTTACATGTAGCCCAAGATGGAGAACTTGAAACATTCCACTCATCCTGCAAAAAACAAGCCCTCATTCAACTATATTACCAAAAGATAGATCATGCAATACAGTGACATAAAAAAGTAAAAAAAAATCTATAAAATATATTATTATTGTGCAAAAGCAGAAGTACACAAAAACTATACATATGTGGTATTGCCATAATCATACAAACCAATAAAATAGAGTTTACGTGTTATATATGCCACACAGTAAACAGCAAATTTCAAACCATGAAAATGACTTTTTTTCTATATCGTCCCAGAAAGGATTAATAAAAGTTAATCATTAAGTTAAGTGTACCCTAGAACGGTACCATTAAAAGTTACAGCTAATCCCCAAAAAACACAGTGGTTCTGCAGTTAAGACCCACTAAATGTAGCAACACAAAAATTCTGTGATGCTTAAAGGAGTCGTCTCACTACAAAGATTGTTTTTTATGTTAAAGATCTTGCAAAAACAAATCACTTTGCAATATGTGTCCATTAAAAGTATCCTACATATACCTAGATATCCCCTCCTGTATGGGCTGCATCAGCTCCTCAGGTCGCTATAGCTACAGACCTGTTTGATCTCTCCTGATAGGCTGCCAGCACTGGTTGCTATAGCTACAGACCTGGCTTCTAATGCTGCCTAGTGGAAGCCAGTAAACACGCCCATGAATTCAAAGTGAAACCATGAAAACAGGACTGAGTTAAGATGAATCAATGTAGTGAGACAACCCCTTTAAGGCCAAAATAGGTCTTTAAGCAGTCAAAGAGTTTGTCAACGATAAATAAAAAGGGTCTGCTTTATTTCAGCAAGAGTGACAGTCCTTGGCCGGTGACAGGTACTGCAGCTGAGTTGCAGACACATGAAGGGGACTGAGCTACAAAACCAGACACAACCAATGGACAAAAGCTGTGTAACGGACGGGTAGTGGATTTGCTGGACCACCGCAGGCGATGGTGGAAGCCCACGCCAGGGAACGGAATCTAAGTAGGTCCCGGTATTCACCAGAGCCCGCCGCAAAGCGGGATGGACTTGCTGCGGCGGGAGTCTACCAGGTCATTTCCACTGGTGGGACTTGCCTGCGGTGGCGGCCAAGGGTAGACGTAGTACAGATTCGTCAGGCAAGCTCGTAGTCGGGCTAGGCAGAAGGTCAGGACAGGCGGCTCTGGATCGTAAACGTGGACAGGCAGAAGGTCAGGGCAGGCGGCAAGATTCGTGGTCGATAAACGTAGACAAGTGGTACGGTACACGGATAGACAAGACAAGGCTAGGAACGCTTTCTCCAGAGGTAAAACACACTAAGGATCCGGCGAGGGCCGGCAGGAAGGGGCCAGACCTAAATAGGAGCAGTGCCCGGCAATACCCAATTACCGGCGCACTGCCCCTTTAAATTTCAAACAGCCGGGCCGCGCGCGCCCTAGGGGTGGAGCCAAGCGCCCGGAGACTGGGACTGACAGAGCAGGAGCACGGCCGGGTAAGTAGACGCCGGCGGGGAGTGGGACAAGAGCGGACTCCGAACCCGACGTGCGGGACGGGGCTCCGCTGGGAGCCGCAGCACGGACGCGCCTGCGACCCGGGACGGAGGTCGCAGAGGCGTCTGTGACAGTACCCACCTCCCTTGGGGCCCCCCCCCCCTTGGGCCCCCCTCTCTTACTGGATTGAAGAAATCTCGGGATGAGTTTACATTCGTTTTTTCTCCCCCGGGCCCCTCCCAAGACCTCTCTTCAGGACCAAACCTTCCCTCCAAAATTCCCAAATTTCCCTCTAGTTCTCCTCAAGGGATCTACTTACTTCAAAGACTTTGGGGAAGCTTTGCTAGGGTGGGGGAGGGTAATTTCAGAGAAAACTTAAGGACCAGGGGTTTTATGAGAGACTTGGGAAGATTTTAGGAATTTCTCATGGGTGGGGGGGAGCCGGATTTTTAAAGAAAACCCGGATTAAAAGCAGTGATAACCTAAAGGGCCCCGGGAAGCGGGGTCCCAATTTGTAGAGGGCATCTTAAGCGGACATATCTGGTGACAGCCACACCTTGTCAAGGGGAGAAGAAGGGGGAAGGACTTTTTTCTTTGTGGGCTTGGGGGTCTTGGGCGCTCGGAAGCGGGGAACAGAGTTTGGGGGGTTGGGACCAGATGGTTTTTATTTTTCCTGAACCATGCCCGCCGCAGGAACCTGGAAGAATCCCAAGGGAAGGTGGGCGGGGAGCAGACCTATACAATGTAAAAGGGGAGAGACCCCGCGTTCTGATCTCGGGTTGTACAAATCCGCCAGGCAACAAGGGGGCCCAAAATCATCTTGGGCTGCTAAAACGAAGTGGCGTAAAACCACCCAAGCTGGTTTTCCCTCTCCCCTGGCCCTTTCCCGTCTGGGGTGGAAAGCAGACGAGAAGCCCGAGCTTAAACCTGATTTTGGAAACACAGGCATCCCAGAACTTGGAGAAAATGGGCTCCCCGATCCGAGCGATTTCTGCAGGGGCCCAAGCAGACGGGGAAAAAATGTTGGAAAAATAGCTCCGCCCGGCGGTGGGCCCTGGGAGGCCCGGCAAGGGGACAAAATGCCCATCTCGAAACCGATCAGTAGTCACCCAAATGACGGTGTTGCCACCCAAGGAAGAACGGTTAAAGTCCCCCGCCAGTTGGTCCCCAAAGGTTTTCGTCGGGAAAGGGTAGAGGGGGATAGGCCTGCCGGGTTGTGCGGGGGGTTTGTTGCGGGGGACAGAGTTTCAGGCCCCGAACAAATCCTTGACATCCTTGACAGCCCGGGCCCCCAATAAAAACCTATCAAAAAGGGAATCTTTCGAGCGCCGGATGACCCGGCCACCCAAAAGCAAAGGCCCCTTTCAGGGTCGTCTGCGGAGAGGGCGTACGTAGGCCCCGGGGGAACCTTCCCGGGGGTCAAATGGGGCACCGAGATAAGCTTGGGGAATAAATCTTGGAGTAGACCCTCACCCCCCCACGTCAGAAGCCCGGGAAAGGGCCGCCTTGTGTTCTCTCCGCGGGCCCCCGGGAAATGAATCTGGGATCAACCGGGGGAAAATACGACCACCTACCCGGGGTGGGTTAAGTCCTGAGCCGTTGGGGGTATTGAAGGTTTTTTTGTCCGAAAAGTGCAGATGGGGTAGCGAGCCCCCCCAATGGGGAGCGCCATTCTTCCAAAGCCCATCTTATGCCCGCAACTAAGATGGGCGAATTGATTCTAACGAATGGGAAATTCGTTTAAATTTTAAAAACTTCGGGTTTGGAAAAGAAGTCGAACTTTTGGGGGACTTCGGGTGAACGAAGTGTGTTTTGATTGATAAAAATGGCTGCGGCACATGGGCCATGGGGCAAAAGCACTTGGGGGGAAGAAAGGGGAAGCCTGCATGAATGTGCAGAATAACCAAACAAGCCCGGGGGGGATTCTGTGACGTCACCCCACTTAAAGACCCACGCGCCCCGGGAGCTCACACTCCTTCATGTACGATAGGGAAGGTGTGCTGGGGGGATACGCTTTTTTAAGAACTGATTTTTACACAGCGATTTTTGTGGGTGTCTCACTTGTTTTCAGAGACTGTTCTTGAATGTTCTATTTTGATTTTTTTGGGTATTGGAACTGAAATCCAGTGTGCTC
>JAODAL010052422.1:0-25987 GCA_025379985.1 Phyllomedusa bahiana
ACGGTTTTTTTTTCATTTTTGGCAGCAACTTTGGGATAAAAACCCTTTGCAGTTAATTTGAACCACAATTTTGTTTTGATTTGAGGGATTGAGAATAGCTGGATTTGCCGCTTTTAAAAAAATTTTTTCCCAAAACTCTTCCATCCTTTCTAAATTTTTAATTTTGAACATGGAGCGAAATTCAGTGGTAAGCGAGAAAAGGGGGGGTGGGACATGGGGGTAAGGTACAGAAAAGGTGCCCTTCCAGTGCTGGGGGGCAAAAACGCTTCAGGGGATTCATTGCAGACGTCGGCCCCTGCATCCTGGTCAGGGCCCTTGAACCCGTAACGAACAGCCCCCAAAATTGCCCTTCAGTGGTTAATGCAACCTGTCCAGCAGTCTTACCCCCTCGTCCTCCCAGTCAGGGGCCAAAATGCGTCATCACATCACAATCCGCCCAAAACATGAAGCACCCAAATGTCACTCGTGTACCCCCCACTGGGATAATCCATTTTCTGAAGACCTTTTTGAGACAAAATGCGGTTGGGTCAGAAGGCATGTTAAAAGTTCAAGGGGCCCAAAGAGGAGATTTTCTCGCCCCGACCCCAGTTATGATCCCCTCAAGGAGGAAAGGAAGCCTCAATCGGCAAAAATCCGGGGGTGGGCACCCCTTGAGTCCCTCTTGCTTGTCCCCCGCAGCCCCGGGTGCGAATGTCAGGAGCGAAGTCCCCTGTGTTGATGATGATGACATTGCGATCCAACTGGTTTTTAGCAGAATTTTGCTTGCGAGCGCTTCATCATACGAGGAGGAAGCATGGGGATGTCAGTCCCCCCGATCCCGCTCAAAAAGGGGGGGGGTCGCAGAACCCCGCGAATTTTCCCCCAAAGCCAGGTAGGGAAACCCCCTCCCCCGCTTATCGCCGTCAAAAAGGTCCAGGACCTCTCAAGCCGGGGCCTTCTTTGAGCAACCTCTGATTCCCCCAGCGTGTCATATGCCGCCCCTTTGCCGTAAACGCATAAGTAAGGAAAGAACCTTAGGGGGTTAACCACCCCAACAGTCTATCACATGCAGCGAATGCTGATTGAAATGGAGGAACACTTGGCCAAAAAAGGGGCCAGACCGACGCCGGGGCCCCCAACCACGTCCCCCACCCCTCTGTCTCCCCCTCCTCCTCCTCCCCCACCACCAAGGTTCCTCAGCTGCCCCGTCCTAGTCATGACAGGGATCACCCCCTTCAGCCTCCACCGTCGCCCGAGTACCACCGCACACCAGGACCCTCCTAACCCCCCCTTCCGCCAGTTTGAGACCTGCACGCCGAAACGGCAGTTACACCAGCCTTCGGTTTGGGAGCAGAAAACACTTTAAACCCAAACCATCCCCCAAAAAAAACCTGAATTCGGGATTGAGGTTTTGGCCTTGGAAATTCCTTTCTGTCGGTGGGGCAAGAGGGTTTTTGCCACACATGGCCCCTTGCCTCCCCCAATTTTTTTGCCAGAAAAAACCGTCCCTCCCCGGCCACCACGTGTCACTAAAAATTTCAAGCGCTTTGTCTGCTCTGGGCCGGAAAATCCATTCCCACCCACACATGGGTGAAGCACCCAAGGGCCCCATAAAACCGGACACTCACTGGTGAGCTGGGTGGGTGTCTCTGGGGGTGACGGGGGTTGTCAGGCTCGGGGCACGCTCTTCATAACCGCAGGGGGGGTGCGGGGCTCTTTCCCCAGGTCCCTCTTGTGCATCACGTGCCCAAGCAGACACCAGGCCTGATTGAAATTATCTGCCTTGGAGACGTCCACACACAGTCAGGAGTTGTGGATGGCTTCTAAAGCCAAAAACCGAGAAACCGAGCGCTGGCATGGTGACAAGAACCTTGGTTCCTGCAGGTGGTGTGCGAAAACTGTGGCGAAATTACTCTGGCCCTGCCCTTAGATCGGTTATGCAGGAGCACATACCTTGCCTGCACATTTCATGAGAAACCCTTGTTCGTCCAGAATTTCTAAAGAGCTACCCGGTCTGGACTGCCTTCTGAAGAAGGCTCGAGGGTCTGAGTTTCGCACGATCCGCCGTTCGCCATACTGCTGTACCCTGCTTCATCCGCCTGGCCTGCGCTGCAGCGTCAGCTCGGCCTCCCCCGTCAACCGTCTCATTGTTGTCGTGGCAACACCTTTGAATTCCACCCACCACATGCTCCCAGCGATTGTGGCAGCATGCGCAATGCCATTATGCAGTACGAAGTGACACATGGCCCTGACAAGCACGGGCGGACCTCGGTGGTGTTGAACCAACGAGAGTTAGCAGGTGAAAAGAGCTCTGCACCATCCTTGCCAGTTTTGAGAAGCCACCAAAAATGGTCAGAGCGGGACAATTCCCTTGTCAGCATGACATTGTGGTGATCTTAGCTCTGGAACGATGTTGGACACTCTTGAAACAACAGGTCCCCGCCAGCGGACGGAGGAGGAGACGGACACAGAGTGCGGACAGTGATCCTTTCTCTCCGTCAAATCCACAATGACCGACAGATTCACAATTTCAACCGTCTTCATTAGGCAGTGGTTTCGGGCTCTACAGTATCTAGTGCACAGGTGGCGCCATCATCTCTTCAGGGGCATCATCTCAGGCAAATCAGGCTGTGTTTAAGCTGTGGCAGAGGCAGCGGAGGAGGAGGAGGAGGAGTATTCCTAGAACCGATTTCCGACGTCCTTGCCTTGGAAAGAGTTTTGGCGCGAATTGAGGCGGTAGGAGGAAGATGAGTGAAGATCATTTGCTAGTGCCCCCTCGACCCAGAGGTCTTGGGAAGATCAAGGCTCCATCTCTCACATGGAAGTGCTTGGATGCTCCATTTCCATGTTCCTCCAACCATGATCCTCGCCATTAAATGCCATCAAAGAAGAACAACATTTACCCTGGGTGCCACCCTCCTGGATCCCCGGGGGGATAAAAAAAAAAAAAACAAAAAATAAATAAACAACACACAAACAAAACACAGCACTTTCCTATCCACCCACCCAAAAGAGAGTAAAATGCAGGAAAAGGAGACCTTGCTGAGTGATCAACTGGAGACATCTGTTGCGTCTGCCTTTCACGTTTCTCCCCAATGTCCACGGTGAACAACATCAGCGACGTGACAGCAGTAGGAGTGCCAAGTAGGCGTAGCGGCAGCAGCAGGCAGGTGTCAGAAGCCTAATGGGTGACCTCTGGCAATCTTTATTTACTCACCTCACCAACGCATGCAATGCAGGCACAGCAATCCACACACAGAGATCAGGCTTAAAGATCATGGTGCACGACTATCTGCTTCTCACCACCGGTGTTTTTTTGCATGTTCAGGACCCAATAGGCGTCTGGTAACCAAATGGTGGACGAATGGCCCGAGCTGGGCTCGTCAACTCCATGATAGGTGTTGTCCCTGCCCATGCAGCCACGTCCATATCTGAGCAGACCTTCAGCACATTGATGGAGGAGTCATTACAGACAAACGCATCCGGCTTTCCCACCGATAATGTGGATCCGTTTGACTTCATCAAGAAGAACAATGCATGGATCTCTGATGATGTTGGTGGCCCCAATTGCCGAGGTCACCGATTATGTTGCGGTCTACTTCACATTCCTTTTCAACAAAATGGTCCTCTTGAAAACATTTTTTTAAAATGATCATTTCTTACTGCAATTTTTTAATCTCTTTTTCCTCTTTTTATTCTCTTGCTGTGAAGGAGACTGTAAAACAGCAATGTTTCATGACAACACCGATTCCATATTAACTTCATTACTTTTATCTTAAGAGAGTTTTTCGCATTGTCAATGGTTTGAGGTCATGTTTCTTGTGAGATACAGCTATAATTATGTCCCTTGGAACAGAAATTTGGATTCTAAGTGGCATTAGCTCTTCCCTCACAATTTTTAATAGTGGCTGAGAAGTCATATTTATAGAATTTTTGTTGGGGTCAAGAAAGCTGTGAGATACAGCAATAATCATTGGTCCTTTGGAACAGAAAATGTGGCTTTCTAAGCGGCATTTCTCCCATCACAATTTTTAAACAGTGGCTGAGAAAGTCTTTTTAATAATTTTTTGTGGTCATGCTGCTTTGAAATGGCAGCAATACTACAGGTCCTATTATAAAAAAATGGTTGATTCTAACAGACGTTTGTTTCTTCACAATTGACCAAAGTGGCTCAAGGACATGCTTTGGAATTTTTGGGGGCATTTTGCTTAGAAAATGCAGCACTACTACAGTCCTATTCAAAAAAAGTTGTTTCTAATAGACATTGTTTCTCACAATTGTATCAAAAAGTGGCTCAAAGGTCATGTTTTGAATTTTTGGGCATTTAGCTGTGACATGCAGCTATACTACATGTCCCTATTATAAAAAATGTTGTTTCTGAACAGACATTTGTTCTTCACAATTGTCCAAAGTGTGCTCAAGGGTCATGCTTTGAATTTTTTGGGCATTTTGGCTGTGAGCATTCAGATATACTACAGGTCCTATTCTAAAAAATGTTGTTTCTAACAGACATTTTGTTTCTCACAATTTTTCCAAAGAGAGTGTGCTCAAGGGTCCATGCTTGAATTTTTGTGGGTGCATTTTGCTGGACATGCACTATAACTACAGGTCCTATTCTAAAAAATGTTGTTTCTAACAGACAATTGTTCTTCACAATTGTCAAGATTGGCTCAAGGTTATGGTGAGCTGTCAGAAACAGGAATAGTAAGGACACAGTTAATGGACACATATTGCAAAATGACTTGTTTTGGCAAGATCTTTAACATAGCTATCAATCCCGTATGAGACAACCCATTTAATACAATGAAAAAAAAAGAAATAACAAAGACATGTTGGGATTCCATCCTGATTTGTAAAAATGTGTTTTCTAGAATTAAACTACTAAAAAAGCTCATGTACAAAATAGCTGTAAAAAAATTCCCCTTAATTGTACAAGGGAGGATTTTTTTGGGGGCAGGAAAACTCGAGACAAGAAGTAGGTCATTCAGAAGGGACGATTGAATATGGACACGGCAGAGAACAATTTTATATCATGTTTTATTTATTATCTATAAAATTTGTATACTTATCTAATTTATATTTTTTTTTTTTAGTTATTATTTATATTAGATTTTGTTTTTTTTTTTGGGGCGCGAGGCGAGAGGGACGGCGGGCTGCGGATATCGACGGTGGGAGATGTCTTGTGAGCGGTAGAAGGAAAAGTATGGGCCAAGGCAAAAGGGCAACGGGGGGTGTAACAGGAGCGTTATCCACCAGTATTTCCAATTACAGCTCAATTGGTACCGCCCACCCCCCTCCCCCACTACTCATACGGAGGGGCAAGCGCTACCCAGGTCTTGACTGTGTACAGAGAAGGCAGGAGTTCTCACACTTATCCGCTTCCGCACCTGCTCAGCACGACAGTTTTTGTTTTCGCGTCATCAGGGGCATTTTAACCTGCGTGGTTAATAGATGACGGTACGCCAGCCTGGGGCCCTCACTCACCCGCACCCCACTGTAAACTCTTCCGGCCCTGGGGTCATCGCTGTGTCACAGACAGTTCTAGTCAATGTCCATTCAACTAAAAAAATGGTTGGTTGAAAGACTCCTTTTTCTGGCACTTTAATAATCTGGGGGCAGACAGTTTAATGGTCATAACTGTGGCCCCAGGACAGGGACAGTATAATTTTCCAGTCAACTAAAATTGGTGGTTGAAAGACTCCTTTATTCTGGCACTTTTTAAACTGTGGGTCAGACAGTTTTAATGGTCCATTCTGCGGTACAGGACAGATAAAGTTAGTGTCCAGTTTCAACCTAAAATGGAGGTTAAAGACACTTTATTTTTTGCAGCACTTTTTTAAAATCTGGGGTCATGCAGGGTTTGGGCTCATGCTGCGTTCCAGGACAGGTGATATTCAATGTCAGTTCAAGTAACATAAGGTTTCAACATCATACTGCCTTCTCTGCAACTTTTTAATGTGTGGGTGATGCAGGTTTAAGGGTCAGGCTGTGGTACAAGACAGGATTGTGAAAGGTCTGTGACTTTTTTCTGAGATTTTATAGCCTAAGTGTGTTGCCTAAGATGTAAGCACGTAGCCATTTGACTGTTGTGGATGTAATTCAGCTTCTCCATTCCAGCCTTGTTTGGGAGTAATATTGACGGTGGTGTTGCTCTCCCAAGACTTTAAATGGTAATCGCTCATAATCGATGCTCACTATCGAAAAAAACCTTGATCAAAGCGGCCGACTATCGCCTATGCGCTCCGAGTCGGTCGATAGACCCAACGCAATCGCTCAACACTATCCAAGGGTTATCTAAGCCTGTTGCTGTTGTATTCAGTTAAAGAAACAGCGTTTTTACATTACAAATACAACTTAATTTTTGGTTGCTCATTTCTTTTGCGCAATTTAGATCCAGGGGTTAATTAAGTGTTGTTCTGCTGTTGTGGTCACTAAAATAAACAGTGTTTTTCACCGCCAAAGAAGAAATTTTGGCTGTAGCATAATTCATATCCGAAGGTTAATTATGAGTTTTTCTGTTGTTGTGTTCCGTAAAATACATGCCGTTTTAACACGCTACAAAGCTGGTAATTGTTGGCAGCACATTTCTTTTGCTCAATTTACATCCAAGGGTTAACTAAGTATTTTTCTGCAGTTGTACTCAGTAAAAGAAACGTTCTTTTTCACCGCCAAAGAAGAAATTTTGGCTGTAGCATAATTCATATCCGAAGGTTAATTACGAGTTTTTCTGTTGTTGTGTTCCGTAAAATACATGCCGTTTTAACACGCTACAAAGCTGGTAATTGTTGGCAGCACATTTCTTTTGCATCATTTACATCCAAGGGTTAACTAAGTATTTTCCTCCAGTTGTATTCAGTAAAAGAAATGTTCTTTTTCACCGCGAAAGAAGTGTTTTTAAACGGCACATACAAGTGAATTTTTCCTGGCCATTTGTGAAGCCCAATTTATATCCAAGGTTTACCCAAGCTTGTTAGTGGGTTTATTGGAGTCAAATACAGGGTGTGAATTTATCATATACAGATATCTTCATTAAACAGAGTCTGTACATTTTGGAACAAACAGTGCGAATGGCAGTGGCACAAACATTCCTGGAGCAGGCAAAGGTCGCAGCACAGCAAGGGGACGTCACAGCAGGGGTCATTCGGTGACGCCAGAACTGCCAGTGTCATCTAGCGGAGGTGTGTTGTTCGGCAACGCAATGGTTCTTGATTGGTTAACTAGGTCATCCACTTCCTCCCAGATGACATCTGACAACCCCAGCCAAGAGTCGGTGAGAACATCAGACACAACCCTTAGTTGGCATGGCCCAGGAGCAGGTCAGCGGCCCTCACCTGTCCTCAACCCGCCTCTTTCCCATCTGGTTCCCTCAGCCAGAGATCTACTATACAGCGAGGATGAACAATTTGAGGAGGGCAGTCAGCAGCTACTTGGCAGCGAAGAAATGGGGCCAATATCCCCTGCTTCTTGCAGTAGGCGGCAAAGTATAGATGTGGAGAGTGGCATGGGAGGTCATGTTGTGAGGGGTCAGCCTCTGCATACCAAGACCGGTGATGAGGACAGCAGTGACAATGAAAAACAAATCGATGATGATGTAGCCGACCGCACTTGGGAGCCGGGTGAAGCAAGGGCTTCATCATCGTCAGGAGAACAGGGCGTCAGCTTGCGCGTCAGGCAGCGGCGCAGCCAGCAAGTGGATCGTGTGGCCGTGAGTCAGCAGGATAGCAGCAGTGTGAGGTCGGGAGCCAAGCGGCCACGGGGTAAAAAACCCGCTTCGGCAGGTCCAAGAAAGTAGCGGCACAGGGCTCAGCGGGGGCAGCGGCGGCAGTAGTCACTCAGTGCGGAGCGTTGGCGGTAAAATCCGATACTCGGCGGGGTGGCAGTTCTTTGCTAAGACACCGGAGGAGCCGAATATGGGTATATGTAGAATCTGTAAGCAGAAAGTGAAGCGTGGCCAGGAGCTAACGTTGGCACCACGGCCCTGCGTCAACACATGCAGCGTCACCATCCGGTGGCCTGGGAGAAACGTGGCTCAGATGTGATGGTCCATCCTGCCGCCGCAGCAACAGCAGCAGCAGCGCCCAGTGGCACGCATGCCATTGCAGCCAGCGAAGGCTCCACCACCTCTGCAGAAGGGAGCTGTTTCTCTTTGCCATCATCTCCCGGTCCAGGGCTCATCTCCTTGCTACTCCATGTGCCCACAAGTCGTTCAACAAGGCGACGCAAAGAGACAACATTATGCGTCCAACCATCCTAAGGTGCAGAAGCACCATGCTCCTGTTAAAGTTTTTGGTACTGCAGGACCTCCATTTCCAAATGGTGGACTCTGCTCCGTTCAGAGAATTAATGGTCTGTGCCGAGCCGAGGTGGAGAGTTCCAAGCCGTAATTTCTTTCCCAAAAAGGCAGTACCAGCCCTTCAAATATATGTAGAACAGAAGGTGGGCCAGTCCTTGAGCTTATTGGTTTCTTCCAAGGTGTACGGCAGTGTGGACGTGTGGAGCTGTAACTTAGGTCAGGGCCAGTACATGTCCTTTACGGTCCACTGGGTGAATGTGCTTCCTGCCCAGGCCCAAAGAACTTGGACAGGAGACGCCGCTTTCTCCTCCACGTTGTCAAACTGCTGCTCCTGCGCCAATATCCGCCTCCTGCTCCTCCACCACCACCACAATCTCAGCCTCCAGAAGTACTGCTCTATCATACCACATGTGTAGGGCACAGAGGTGTCACGTAGTTCTAAACCTGGCTTGCCTCGGCAAACGAAGTCACACAAGGGAGGAACTGCTCTGCGTCATGCAGCAAGAAATCGATGTGTGGCTTTCCCCCCGCGCAAACTGCAAATCGGAACCATGTGATGGAACAATGGGAGGGAAAATGGTGTCCCACTGCACCGAGGAGGGATGGTCCATGAACCCTGCATGGCGCACGTCTTCAATCTGGTTTTGAAAAGGGTTACTGAAGTCTTTCCCCCGATCTTCAGAAGATTCTGAAAAATGGCCAGGAAACTGTGCATGCACTTCATACCATTCCTACAAAGCCAGGAACACCCTCCTCGAGTTGCAGCGGCAGAACGGCCTTCCCCAACACACGCTGATATGTGATGTATCCACCCATTGGAATTCCAGCCTGCACATGTTGGAACGACTAGCTCCATCAGAAGCAACCTAAGTCTGGAGTCACTGATGAGCAGCTTCCTTCACCCTCCTAGTGAGGAGGACAGTCGCCAGCAGCAGGTCCTGGAGAAAATCCCTGAACCAACAGGGGGTTTGCCTTTACTTGGACAGCACTCTGCCACCCCAGTTAGACGATTCCGCGGGAAATTACTGGCAGCCAAATTGGATGAGGGGCCGCAACTTCCCGGAGTTTGCAGTGGAAAGCGTCCTGCCCGCCAGTATGTGGCATCAGAGCGGGTGTTCAGTGCGGCGGGGCCATCGTTACCCCAAGGAGAACCCGCTTGCCCCGCGTGAAATATGGAAGACTGACCTTTGTCAAGAAGATCAGGCTTGGATCGCCAGGATTTCCACACACCAATGCCTTAGGCGTCAGATTACATCAGCCATGACGCCTCACCCAAACTGTGAGAAATGAGTCTGGGTTCAAATTACCTGCCTCAGCCACAATTCTGATGCCGCCACCCGCCTGATGCCACACATCTGCTGCCAGTTTCTCCACCCTGCCTACCACCATCTTTACCAGGACTGGATTGCCACCCACCTCCACACTGTGTCATTGTGCCACTCTATGACCTCATGCTGCTGCTCTTGCTGGTGCCGTGACATGCACACTGTGTTATTGTGCCACTCTCTGACCTCATGCTGCTGCTGCTGCTGTTGTTGCTGCTGTGGTCACCTCCACACCCTGTCTTGTGCCACTACCCCTGACCTCATGCTGTTGCTGCTGCCTTTCACCTCCACTCTCTGTCATTGTGCCCTCTGTGGCCTACTCCTTTTTTGTCACCTCCAGAATGTCTTTTGTGCCACTGTCTGACCTCATGCTGCTGCTGTGGTTGCTGCCGTGACCTACACACTCTGTCATTGTGCCACTGTCTGACCTCATGCTGCTGCTGTGGCTGCTGCCGTGACGTACACACTCTATCATTGTGCCACTGTCTGACCTCATGCTGCTGCTGTGGCTGCTGCTGTGCCCTCCCCACTGCGTCATTGTGCCACTCGTGGCCTACTCCTGTTTTTGCCACCTCCAGAATGTCATTGTGCCACTGTGACCTCATTCTGCTGCTGTGACTGCTGCCATGACCTACACACCCCGGGTCATTGTGCCACTCTCTGACCTCATGCTGGCGTGGCTGCTGGGGGGCCTGCCTGCCGTGAACCTACCCCCCTTTTTCCAGTTCATTGTGCCACTCTCAACCTCATGCTGCTGCTTTTGGCCTGCCGTGACCTACAAACTCTGTCATTGGGGCCACTGTCCTACCTTATTTGCGCCCCCGGGGGCTTGTGCCGTTGACCTAAAACATCTTTTCTTGTGCCCTGCCTGCCCCCAATGCTTGTGTTTTGGGGCCCTCTCCTTTTTGCCACCATCTGAATTTTTGTCCCCTCTCTGACCTCATGAGCTGCTGTGGCTGTGCCGTGACCTACCACTCGGGTCATTGTCCCAACTTTGCCTCTCCTGTTGTGTGCCACCTCAAATATCATTGTGCCACTCTCTGACCTCATGCTCGCTGTTGCTCTGCGTGCCTCCCACTCTGCCCATTGTGCCACTCGTGGCCAAACTCCTGTTTGCCACCTCCGGAATGTCATTGTGCCACTGTCTGACCTCATCTGCTCTGTGGCTGCTCCCCGTGCCCTCCACACTTGTCATTCGTGCCCTCTCGGGGGCCTCATCTCTCTGTTTTGCCACCTCTAGAATTTCATTGTCCCAAATCTCTGACCCATGCTGCTGCTGTGGCTGTGCCGTGACCTACAACTCTGTCATTGTGCCACTTCGACCTCATGCTGCTGCTGTGGCTGCTGCCGTGACCTACACACTCTTCATTGTGCCCTTCTACCTCATGTGCTGCTGTGGCTGCTGCTGTGCCTCCCACTTGTCATTGTGCCACTTCTGCCTACTCCTGTTGGCCCCGTCCAAATTCATTGTGCCACTTCTGACCTCATCTGCTGCTGGGGCTGCTGCCGGACCTACAACACCTGTCATTGTGCCACTCTCGACCTCATGCTGCTGCTGTGGCTGCTCCCCGTGACCTACAACACTCTGTCATTGTGCCCTCCCCTGACCTCATGAGCTGCTGTGGCTGCTGCCGTGGACCTACACACTCTGTCATTGTGCCACTCTCAGACCTCATGCTGCTGCTGTGGCTGCTGCCGTGACCTACACACTCTGTCATTGTGCCACTGTCTGACCTCATGCTGGTGCTGTGGCTGCTGCCGTGACCTACACACTCTGTCATTGTGCCGCTCTCTGACCTCATGATGCTGCTGTGGCTGCTGCCGTGACCTACACACTCTGTCATTGGTCAACTCTGTGGCCTACTCCTGTTTGTGCCTCCTCCAGAATGGTCATTGTTGCCACTCTCTGACCTCATGCTCTGCTTTGCTTCTGCCGTGACCTCCAAACTCTGTCTTTTGGGGCCACTCTGTGGCCTACTCCTGTTTTTGCCTCCTCCGGAATGTCATTGTGCCACTGTCTGACCTCATGCTGCTACTGTGGCTGCTGCCGTGCCCTCCACACTGTGTCATTGTGCCTCTCTGTGGCCTACTCCTGTTTTTGCCACCTCTAGAATTTCATTGTGCCAATCTCTGACCTCATGCTGCTGCTGTGGCTGATGCCGTGACCTACACTCTGTCATTGTGCCACTGTCTGACCTCATGCTGCTGCTGTGGCTGCTCCCCGTGACCTACACACTTTATCATTGTGCCACTGTCTGACCTCATGCTGCTGCTGTGGCTGCTGCTGTGCCCTCCCCACTGTGTCATTGTGCCACTCGTGGCCTACTACTGGTTTTGCCACCTCCAGAATGTCATTGTGCCACTGTCTGACCTCATTCTGCTGCTGTGACTGCTGCCGTGACCTACACACTCTGTCATTGTGCCACTCTCTGACCTCATGCTGCTGCTGTGGCTGCTGCCGTGACCTACACACTCTGTCATTGTGCCACTCTCAGACCTCATGCTGCTGCTGTGGCAGCTTGCCTTTGACCTACACACTTGTCATTGGCCACTGTCTGACCTCATGCTGCTGCTGTGGCTGCTGCCGTGACCTACACACTCTGTCCATTGGGGCCACTGTCTGACCTCATGCTGGTGCTGTGGCTGCTGCCGTGACCTACACACTCTGTCATTGTGCCGCTCTCTGACCTCATGATGCTGCTGTGGCTGCTGCCGTGACCTACACACTCTGTCATTGTGCAACTCTGTGGCCTACTCCTGTTTGTGCCACCTCCAGAATGTCATTGTGCCACTCTCTGACCTCATGCTTCTGCTGTTGCCTTTGCCGTGACCTCCAAACTCTGTCATTGTGCCATCTGTGGCCTCCCTCCTGTTTTTGGCCACCTCCGGAATGTCATTGTGCCACTCTCTGACCTCATGCTGCCATGCTGCTACTCTGGCTGCTGCCGTGCCCTCCACACTGTTTCATTGTGCCTCTCTGTGGCCTACTCCTGTTTTTGCCACCTCTAGAATTTCATTGTGCCAATCTCTGACCTCATGCTGCTGCTGTGGCTGATGCCGTGACCTACACTCTGTCATTTTGCCACTGTCTGACCTCATGCTGCTGCTGTGGCTGATGCCGTGACCTACACGCTCTGTCATTGTGCCACTGTCTGACCTCATGCTGCTTCTGTGGCTGCTGCCGTGACCTACACACTCTGTCATTGTGCCACTCTCTGACCTCATGCTGCTGCTGTG
The DNA here is from genome assembly GCA_025379985.1 of Phyllomedusa bahiana. Classification (NCBI taxonomy): domain Eukaryota; kingdom Metazoa; phylum Chordata; class Amphibia; order Anura; family Hylidae; genus Phyllomedusa; species Phyllomedusa bahiana. The sequence continues at coordinate 12,835 of JAODAL010052422.1, forward strand.
GCTGCTGCCGTGACCAACACACTCTGTCATTGTGCCACTGTCTTACCTCATGCTGCTGCTGTGGTTGCTGCCATGACCTACACACTCTGTCATTGTGCCACTGTCTGACCTCATGCTGCTGCTGTGGCTGCTGCCATGACCTACACACTCTGTCATTGTGCCACTGTCTGACCTCATGCTGCTGCTGTGGCTGCTGCCGTGACCGACACACTCTGTCAATGTGCCACTGTCTGTCCTCATGCTGCTGCTGTGGCAGCTGTCGTGCCCTCCACTCTCTGTCATTGTGCCACTCTGTGGCCTACTCCTGTTTTTTCCACCTCCAGAATGTCATTGTGCCACTGTCTGACCTCATGCTGCTGCTGTTGCTGCTGCCAGGATCTCCACAATCTGTCATTGTGCCACTCTGTGGCCTACTCCTGTTTTTTCCACCTCCAGAATGTCATTGTGCCTCTGTATGACCTCATGCTGCTGCTGTGGCTGATGTCGTGCCCTCCACACTGTGTTATTGAGCCACTCTGTGGCCTACTCCTGTTTTTGCCACCTCCAGAATGTCATTGTGCCACTCTCTGACCTCATGCTGCTGTGGCTGCTGCCGTCACCTCCACATTCTTTTCCTAATTTGCCACCTGAGCTCTCAGCTTTGTTTTTTTCCAGCTGTCACTGCCATGACTTTATCAGGCAACATTCCCGCTTCAGTTTTTTGGTCAGTTTTTGCCCTCTTAAGTGCCCAGGAATTTTATAGTGAAGCGATTCTAAGAGCGGCGGCAGTCATAAAGGGTGTCATACTAAAACACAACATTGTATGGAGACCAAACCAAGCTCCCTCTCCATATTTAAACATGGCACAACGTTCTACAGCACCCTACAGGCTCTGTGCAGCCTGGAAATAGCTATTTTTAAACGTGATTCGTCTCAAAGTAATTTGGACCGAAACTTATTTTGACGGAAAATTCAGCGAAGTCGGCAAATCGAATTTTTGAGAAATTCGACCATCTCTAATTACTGTTTTATATTATTGATATGCAAAAGACCAATGTACAAAAGATGTCTCGTCAAACCCAAAAAGTTCTTCTCATACAACAGTGGGTTAAAAAAGTATTTAGTCAGCCACCAACTGTGCAAGTTCTCCTACTTAAAAAGATGAGAGAGACCTGTAATTGACATCATAGGTAGACCTCAACTATGAGAGACAAAATGAGAAAACAAATCCAGGAAATCACGTTGTCGGATTTGGAAAGAATTTATTGGCAAATTATGATGGAAAATAATTATTTGGTCAGTAACAAAAGTTAATCTCAATACTTTGTTATATATCCTTTTTTGGCAATGACAGAGGTCAAATGTTTTCTCTAAGTCTTCACAGGTTGGCACTCACTGTTGCTTTTATGTTGGCTCATTCCTCTAGAATAGTGATATTTTGGGGCTGTTGCTGGGCAACATGGACTTTCAGCTCCCTCCAAAGGTTTTCTGTGGGTTGAGATTTGGAGACTGGCTCTGACACTTAATGACCTTGAAATGCTTGGTGGTGTGCTTGGGATCATTGTCATGCTGAAAGACTCAGCCAAATTTTATCTTCAATGCCGATGCTGATATAAGAAGGTTTGCATTCGAAATCTCACGATACATTGCCCCATTCATTATTTCATGTAAACGGATCAGTCGTTCTGGTCCCTTTGCTGAGAAACAGCCCAAATGTATGATGTTGCTACCCCCATGCTTCACAGTAATTATGGTATTCTTTGGATGCAACTCAGCATTCTCTCTCCTCCAAACATGACAAGTTATATTTCTATCAAACAGTTCTACTTTGGTTTCATCTGACCATATGACATTCTCCCAATACTCGTCTGGATCATCCAAATGCTCTCTAGCAAACTTCAGATGGGCCCGGACATGTACTGGCTTAAGCAGGGGGACATGTCTGGCACTGTAGGATCTGAGTCCCTGGTGGCGTAGTGTGTTACTGATGGTAGCCTTTGTTACATTGGTCCCAGCTCTCTGCAGGTCATTCACTAGGTCCCCCCTTGTGGTTCTGAGATTTTTGCTCACCATTCTTGTGATCATTTTGACTCCATGGGGTGACATCTTGCTTTTAGCCCCAGATCGAGGGAGATTATCAGTGGTCAGGTATGTCTTAAATTTTCTAATTATTGCTCCCACGGTTGATTTCTTCACACCAAGCTGCTTGCCTATTGCCCTGGTGCAGGGCTACAATTTTGTTTCTGGTGTCCTTCGACAGCTCTTATGTCTTCACTAGTGATGAGTGAGTACTAAAAAGTTTGAGTTCAGGTCATAGTCCGAATTTTGAGAAATTCGGGCCGAATGCCGAACCAAAAGCCGAACCCCATTGAAGTCAATGGGAGATGATGTTCAGGTTAATTTTTTTACTAACACAGGTGAAGAGAAGCCGCAATTACCTTCCATAAGAGTAAACTGGATATGTGGAGAAACATAGTGAAAACAATTTGGCTCTAAGAGACACAGAAAAAAATTCACAGGCAAAAATAATTCATTCCTTTCAATAGCTAACTGAAAAGATTAAGACAGCATGGCTATAGCAGGTACATTGCTGCCGTCAGTCATCTATTAATCGTTTCAGGGCCCTATGCAGCTAAATAAAATGGGGCCCCCATCCATTACTAGTTCCTATTTTGTAACATATCACAGGGCCATTTTTTGATTAGGGCCCCTGACAGGAGTACTGCCCTATTGGCACCCCTGCCAGTTACCATGTGCCATTTCCAATACCGGTGTCTTCTTATGTGTCAAAGGGGCTTTTGTGACACCTCAGGATGCAGAGCCTTATAGCGGCTACTACTGCCAGGGGTGCCAACAGGGCCGTATGGGCAGTACTCCTGTAATGGGTCCTAATTTAAAAGGGGCCTACAACTACAGCTCTGGAAAAAATTAAAAGACCACTGCAAAATTTTCAGTTTCTCAGATTTTTCTCTTCAATAGTAATTTTTGGGAGAAAAATGTACATTGTTATTTTATTTTATAAACTACTGACAACATGTCTCTGAAATTCAAAGCAAAAAAAATTATATTTATTTGCATTAAATGAAAAATCTTCAAAATAATACAAAAGAAGCAGTGCTGTCAGACCTCAAATAATGCAATGAAAACAAGTTCATATCTATTTAGAAACAATAAGACTAATGTTTTAAGTCAGGAAGAGTTCAGAAATCAATATTTGGTGGAATAACCATGATTTTTTTCATTCAAATTCCCTTTGGCCTATTCCTAGCATTTGTTTTGCCATCCAGCTTCTCCTATTGCAAGAGGATTGTGAAGACCACAGCAGTGTTTTTTAGGCTTAGTTCACATGGCGGATTAGGCCGCGGGTTTAGCCGCGGGTTTCTGCGTGGTTGCAGCGGACAAAACCTCATCCAAATTGCGCCCCGAGTGCCCCCAGTTCATTACATGGTTTCCTATAGTGCCGTGGCCTTGCCGCGCGTGTGTGAGGAGTCTCCTGTCAATTATTGACAGCGAGTCTTCGGCGTGGGTTTCGCCGTGCTTTTCGGCGCAGTTGGGGCGCGGATGGGGCGTGGGTTTAGGTGCGGCTTTAGTGCTGCCTAATAATTTGTATGGGTGAAAACCTCGCCACAAACCCTTGGCCAAAACCACGCCCTAAGCGCCCCCACGTCGTTTGGGGGTTCACGCACCTGGAAGTATGCAGACGTCTTGGAGATCGTTCAAACTTTAAAGCAGAGCTTGCACGATTGCTGCGATATGTCAGCTTTATACTACAGCTGACATCCCGCAGCATGGGCCCCGTCCGCAGATCACTCGGGGTGGGGGGGGGGGGCGATTAACCCCCTAACACCACCCTTTTCCCCTTTACAAATGTTAATCACCTTAAAAAAGATAAAAATAAGTAAAGTACCCATATTTAATATCACCACATGATAACAACCCACCCTATAATTCTGTCATGTTAATTAACCCGCACGGTGAACGCTGTAAAAAAAAACAAGATAAACAGTCACATATCACAGCAAATACAATGGAATACAAAGCGAGTTTAAGCTCATATAAACACCAAAGTGGTGCCAATTAAAATGTCGGTCCATCCCTCAAAAAATAGGCCATTACACAGCTCTGTATACAGAAAAAAAAAAATATGGCTATCAGAAGACAGCGATGCACAAATACTGTTTTACACAATAAAAACACATTTTCTTTTTTATAGCACTTCAACATAAAAAAAAACTATATAAATTGGGCATTATCATAATCATATCAACCCACAGAATAAGACTAACACAGTACTGTCATGGATACTGCATGGTGGGCGCTGTTAAAAATAAAAATAAAAACACTACTAGGATTGCAGTATTTTCTTTACCATGCCTTCCAAAAAATGGATTTAAAAGCGATCAAAAAACCTTGTCCCCCCAAAAATCATACCAATAAAAACATCAAACCACAAAAAACAAGCCCCTACTCATCTACGTACATAGAAAAATAAACAAACGTATGGCTTTCAGACTATGGCGATCCAAAAACATGTTTTTCTTTTTGAATACAAGTGTTTTTATTGCGTAAAAGCAGTAAAATATAAAAAAAAAATTACAAATTGGGTATTGCTGTAATTGTATCAACCCGCTGAGTAAAGCAAGCAGGTCATTTATACCACACGGTGATGGCTGTAAAAAAATAAAAATAAAAAACACTACCAGGATTGCTGTATTTTGTTTAAAATGCTTCACAAAAACCTTAATCAAAAGTGATCAAAGAGTTATAAAAGCCCCATAGTGGTACCAATAAAAACGTCAATTAATCCAGCAAAAAACAAGCCCCTACACAGCTCCGTACACAACAAAATAAAAAAGTTATGGCTCTCAGACTATGCAGATATAAAAGAGCAGTTTTTTATAAACACATTTCTATTGTGTAAAAGTAATGAAACATAAAAAGCTATATAAAATTTGATTCATTGTAATTGTACTGATCCACATAGTAAAGTTGTGATGTAATTTATACCCTTCGGCGAAGGCTGTAAAATTGAAGCCCAAAAAACAATGTCGGAAACTGCATTTTTCCCTTACCATTTTCATGGCCCAATGTTAAAAAAACTATGGAACACCCGTGTACCCAAAATGCACAATACACCCCTAGATGAGATCCCAGAGGGGTGTTGAATCCAAAATGGGACGACTTCTGGAAGGTTTCACCTGTTCCGATAATTTGGGGGCTTTGTAAATGGGACTTGGCACTTACTAAAATCTGCAATCCAAAAGCCAAATAGTGCTCCCTCCCTTGTATGCCCTGCAACGTGCCCAAATAGCAGTTTACACCCACATATATTTTGTATATCCCGTTATTGGACCCGTCCATGTATCAATCTATTGTGCGGCGTCATATCGAATACATAGTGTCACTTCAGTACATGAGTGCTCACATTGTATATATGTATATATGTATTTTTTATATTATGGTTTAGTTCTGGCATATTGAACACCTGTCCTGATATATGTCCTTTTGTCTATAGATCTTGCGGCATTATTTGCTTGTCTTTTCATGCTTAGTCCGTCGCCCTGGCGATGTGCGCACGTCTTGACATACGTCATCTTGTCTATATTTCCTGCTGTGCGTTTATTTATATATGTGCAATGTGTCCTATCTGTACTTTGCGTTCATTCAGCAATACATTTCTCCTGCATCATGTTGGCTATGGGATAGCCACACAGGGTGAGGTATTTTATTTTTATAAATTTATTTATTTGTTGAAATTTTTTTTCTTTCATTGTTTCTATCTCTGTTTGGGTTCCCGCTTTTGATTTTTCCGGGTTTTCTATGTTTTTTTGGATTGATATTTAAAGGGACACATTGCCCCTCCCCATGAACTCCTGTGAAAGATAAATAGTCAGCAATATACGTGAGGCCTCGGTGATTAGAGATGGTCGAATTTCTCAAAAATTCGATTCGTCGAGTTCGCCAATTCGTTTCGACCCGAATTGCGATGTCGTGTTAAACACAGCTATTTCCTGGCTGCAGAGAGCCTGTAGGATGCTGTAGAACATTGTACCATACTTAAATATGCAGAGGGAGCTTGGTTTGGTCTTCATACAATGCTGTGTTTTAGTATGACACGCACATGACTGCCGCCGCTCTTAGAGTTGCTTCACTCTAAAATTCCCTGGGCACTTACAGGGGCAAAACTGACCAAAAAACTGAAGCAGGAATGCAGCCTCATAAAGTCATGGCAGCGCCAGCTGGAAAAAAACAAGCTGAGGGCTAAGATCCTACCATAGCGTCAAAAACACAATAGTAGGTTCCTGGACCCCCCACAGATCGCAGCACATAAGGGGACGTCACAGCGGGAGTCACCCTGCGAGGTCACGATCCGGGCATCTAACCCTGTTTTACCACACACTAGGCATACACTTCCCCCAATGACATCTGACAACCACAGCCAAGAGCGGGGGTTTGTCACACACAAACCCAGTTGGCATGGCCCGGGATCAGGGGGGCCCCCCCGTCCTCAACCCACCTCGTCCTTCGCCCCCCACACCAGATAACACTATTGCTGTGTTCTCGGGCCCCACTTACAGTAGGAAAAAATTTTTGAGGACGGGGGCAGAAAAGGGGTGGGGAAAGACATCCGGCAGAACAGGCAAATATGAAGGAGAGTTGCAAGGGGGGGAATTTGTGAGTGTTCGGGCTTTGTACGGGTACCCCGTTGTGGGACGGCGGTGACAGCAAACACTAATCGATGTACCGATCACACTTGGGAGCCGGGTAAGCAAGCAAGGGTAAAAAAGAAAGGGTGCCCGTTTAAACAAGGCTAAAGTCCCCCTAAAAAAAAAAATTTTCGCCCCTCATGCCTCCTTGTGCCCCCTTTTCTTTTGGGGATAAGTGGTGCCCTTTTCTCGCCTACCCTCGACTACCCATTGTCCCGGCCCGGAAGCTTTCCGTTTTCTCTACATTAATTTTTAGGAACGGGAGGAGAAAAGAAGGATTGGCACAGAGGGGATTTTGGACAGTAAGAGTTAATGTCTGGGCCAAAAGATGTAAAGTTGGGTGTCATCACATACTGGGGTTTTGAAAGCCATGTGATGCTAGACGACCCAGCCCAACAGTGTACAAGGCTTCATCTTTATCATTGGGAGAAGAGGGGGCAGTTTGGGTTGTCGGGCAGTGGCGCAGAAAACGTAAGCCTTAGGGGTGGGAGTCAGCAAGGTGGCAGCAGTGCGATTTGGGGAGCCAAACGCCACGATTTAGACCACCCACTTTGCAGGTCCCAGAAAGTAGCGCAAAGGGGCTTCCCGGGGTCAGCGGGGTAACACATCCTTGGGGAGCATTGGGGTAAAATCACCACCCCGGGGGTGTGCCGTTTTTTGATGAGACACAAGGGGGCGAAAATAACTATATGAGAATCTTGGGAAAGTAAAGCTGACCAGACCTAACGGGGCACCAGGGCCTGCATCACATCATGCAGTGTCCCCACATACGTGTTTAAATTTGGTATCCATCCTGTCCCAATAGCACACACTCAGGGGGCACCCCCCCAAATTCAGCAGAAAAGGGCCTTCACCCCCTCTGTCGAAGACAACTCCCTTCTATACTCATTTACCGGTAGAACTCCTGCTCCTTGGCACTTATGTGCAGCAGCGTTCCCGAACGTTGCCAAAAACAGCACATCTTAGCCATCCCAAGGCGAACGACCGGCTCCTTTCCAATTGGGGTACGCATCCCCCCTTTTAAAGGGGTTACTCTGCCCAATAAAAAAACGGGCCAGTAAACTTCCATTCATTTCTGCCTTTGAAACGACAGGGTATGGCCCCTTTGCTACCGCAAGGGTGGTTCGGCCACCCCAGGGAGCGGTCAAAGTAATCCTGGTTTTAAATCCCCCCGAAGGGCAGGTTTGACTTTCGTGGCGGGGCCTACAGGTCCTACCCTGGGGCAACTAGCTTGGGGGGCACCCAAAGGGTTTTCAGCAAAAATACGAATGGTAACACAAACTATAGTCAAAGGGTCAGCCAACAGGTCAGGTTAGGCGGCGGAAAATCAAGGCATTAACGTAGCAAAAAGGTCTGTAACAGGGGCAGACAGGAACTGATGAACAGGGGAAATTGATGACGGGAATAAATATTTAACGGGGGATTTTTAAATGAACAGGGGGAAAATTTTGAGAACATAATAAATATATTAACAGGGGGGGAAAAAAATTGAAAATAAAAAACCCAAAAAGGAAAAGGGGAAGGAAATCCCCGGGGAAACTCTGGGTCTGCAAGAGACATCGTTTTTGGCTTTCCCGCACAACAAAAAATTAGAACCAATGTGACAGACAAAGGAAAGAAGGGTGCCCCCTGTGTAGGAGGGGGCGAGCCATGCTCCCTGCATGGCATACATGTTCAATCTGGTGTTCAAGTTTTACACCCATTCAAGACTTCTAAAAATGGCCAGGGAAAATTTTCATCACTTCACCATTCTTTCCCGCCAAACACATCTTTCCCTTTAACTGCAGCGGCAGACCGCCTCCAAAAAAATAACTGATATTTACATTTCCAAAAATTGGAATTCCAGCCTCCATATTTGGAACGTCCATGAAAAAGCAAGGGGAAAAATGATTTATTTTGAACCAAGCGACAGGATTTCACCCCTTTAATTTTAATGTCGGCCTGGGAGCTCAGCTGACACCTCCGTTAGCTCAGGCCCTTTTTTGCGGACATCGTTTTTTGTCAGTCCCCCAGACACGGATAATAACGCATTCCCGCTTCACATTGTCATGGACAGCGTTATGGATCCACTGGACCCCCGCAATGGGCAAAGCCACCCAGGGAGCGGAAAATCTAAGTATCCCGTTTTTCACCAGAGCCCCCACAAATCGGGGTGGACTTGCTGCGGCGGGAGTACCAGGTCGCTACCCCCGACGGTGGGTGGCAGCCCAAAGGGGTAGCTGGGACAAAATTGTAAGGGAAAAATCGGGTCGGGGGCAGGCGGTAAGGTCAGGACAGGCGGCAATGGTTCTGGGAAGGGACGGATGCAAGAGGGACGTAAAAAAACAGGATAGACAACAAAGGGTGAAGGGAAAACCTTTTCTCTAAGGCCAAAGATTATTATTATTATTTTTCAAATTTTTATTATTATTTTTATTATTATTTAAATTTTTTATTTAAAAGTCTTGGGGGCGGTTGTTTAGGGGGCCTTTTCATTACAAAGCAGCTAAAAATTTTCCCCCCCCTTTCAAAATCTGGGCACCTGAACAATTCATAAACTTTTTCCTTTACACCTGTGTTATCTGTTCAGAAACAAATTTAACGTTTATCAACTTTCTTTCATAAACCCCTTAAATAGTGTGGGGTTAAAATTTTTTCCACGGGAAAAGGGGAGGGCCCCCAAAAGGACTTTGTTTTTACTTCTGTAAGTTGAAATAAGATTCACATTCTTCTACTGAAAAGTTCATCAAGCTATTTTTGCAGCATTTGCTTTTGCTTCTTTTTGTTCTGTCCTATTCCCTTTTGCGAACCATCAACAATGGAAAGAATGCAAAAAAAGTACCCAAAACACCCTGTAGTTAGTCTCCTTTAGTTTTAAGTTCATACGCTCATTTAACAAACGTGGAACGCAGAAAAATGATTTAAACCCCACTTTTTAAAATAGACGTCACTGCGTCCTCCCAAAGGGCTTGGGTTTTCAGAAAAGGGTGACCACTTCCAAAAAAACCCCCAAAAGCCACCTCCCCATCAATACAGCAAGAACAGGGATGTCGCCCACCTCTTCTTCCATACTGCTGACTGTCCTAAATTGTTCATCCTCGCTGTAATGCGCTGAGCCAGACCACATACCATTCTCTGGGTGAAGGACCCCAATGGGACAGAGGCGGGTTAGAAAAGGTGGGGGGCTCTGACCTCTTCCCGATCCAGCCAATAAGGTTGTACTAGAACCCACCGACTCTTTACTGGGGTGTCAAAGTCCTCTGGATAAGTTTTATGACCTATTCAACAATCAAGAACCCTTGAATTCAGATCAGCACACGGCCGCTTTCATGACACCGGGAGTTCTGGGCCCCACCGATGATACGCTGCACGTCCCCTTACTGGGGTGACTATGCCTGCTCCCGGAATGTTTTGTGCCACGCCCCTGCAGTAAGAGTCTGTCACCTCTCTGTCAACTGTTTTTTCAAAAATTACAGACTCGGTTTAAGAAATTCGTATATATAAATACACACCCTGTATTTGACTCCAAAGAACCCACTAAAAAGGGGCGGTAACCCTTGGAACAAAAAAACCTCCAAAAGACCAGAAAGAATTTACTTTTCGTGGATAGAAAAACCCATGATTTTTACTGAATATAAAACAAAACACTTTTAAATTTAACCCTGAATATAAATTTCGCACCAGAAATTACCGGAAAAATTTACTCGATGTGCCCTTTAAAAAACTGTGTATTTGGACTCACTATAAAACCTTAACAGTGTTTAATAACCCTTGAATATAATTGCGCTTCAGAAGTATGACCAGGAAAAATTTACGTATGTGGCGTTTAAAAATAACCGTGTTTTTTACTGAATATTAAAAGCACAAACCGCTTATTACCCTTAGGATATAAATTAGCTCAGAATTGAATAGGGAAAAAATGTTAATGTATTTGGCGTCTAAAAATACTGTGTACTTTACTGAATATAAAAGCACAAACAGGCTCAATTAATAGTGTTGAGCGATTACGTTGACGATCGACATCGGGCGATGGTCGATAGTCGACCATCATCGACAAGATAGTCGATAGTGAGTGGTCGATTATGTGCCATTGACCATTAAAAGTCTATGGGCGAGAGCAAACAACACCTTCATTCTTCACCAAAGGGCTGGAGAAGCTGGAATTAACATCCACCAAAACAGTCAATGGATACGTGCTACATCTTAGGCAACACACAACTTTGGTTATAAAAAGCCACAGAAAAAAAATCACCACACCATTCACTATCCTGTCTAGTAACCACTGCATGATCCTTAAAACCTATGAATCACCCACAAATTAAACAAGTGCCAGAATGGCAGTATTGATTTGAACCTCATCTTACTTGAAACTGGACACTTGAATTTCCCTGTTCCTGGTACGCAGCATGAGCCCAAACTGCATGACCCCAGATTTAAAAGTGCAGGAAAAAGGAGTCTTTCAACCACCATTTTAGTTTCCTGGACATATACTGTCCTCTGTCCTGGGGTTTTGCGCTAGCCATCCGTAATTGAGTGCTGGACCAATTGAGCTTCACTTGTGAAAATACTAGGTGGTTAACGCTCCTGTTCACCACCCAGGTGCCCTTTTTCTTGGCATCTTTTTCTTATTTTTACTCAACGTGCTGGAGAAATTGTCTCTGTAAATTTGTTTCTACTGTCCGTGCTCCATACTCATGTCCTCTGAATAACCTACATCTGGTCAAGTTTTCCTGTACCTCCCTGTACCTATTCAGAGGAATTTTTTACCAGCTATTTTGTACATGCAAGTTTTTTAGTAGTTTATTTCTAAGAAAAACACATTTTTAAAATGTGGAGTTGGAACTTCCCACCATTGTCTTTGTTTCTCTATTTTTAAATTGTATTAATGGGTTGTCTCAGTACAGGGATTGATAGCTATGTTAAAGATCTTGCAAAAAACAAGTATTTTGCAATTTTGTGTCCATTAACTGTGTCCTACCTATTCATGTTTCTGACCAGCCCACATCACCCTTGAGCCACTCTTGACCAATTGTGAAGAAACAAAATGTCTTTAGAAAACAAATTTTTTTAAATAGGACTGTAGTAATGACTGCATTTCAAAGCAGCTGACCCAAAAAATTATAAAAATGACTTCTCAAAGCCACTAGTTAAAAATTGTGAGGAGGAAAATTGCCAACTTAGAAAACCCAAATTTTGTTCCAAAGGACCATGTTTTTTGCAGTATCTCACAGCTAATAACCCCCAAAAATTTTTAAAAATGACTTTTTAGCCCATATTAAAATTTGGTTTTGGGGAAAAAATGCCAAATTTTTAAAAACCAATTTTTTTTTCCCAAAGGACCTTTATTATTGCTGTTTTTCACAGCTACATGACCCCCAAAAAAAATTTTAAATATGGGCTTCTCAGCCCCCTTTAAAATTTTAAAAAAATTTGTGAGGGAGAAATGCCCCTTAAAAAACCACAAATTTTGTTCCCAAAAGGGCCAAATTTTTGCTGTATTCACAGCAAAATGCCTCCCCAAAAAATTTGACAATGCCCCAAAAAAATCTAAAATTTAAAATGAGTAAAAGGAATACGGGGTTTGTCATGAAAACCCTTTCTGTTTTTACAGGGTTTTCACAGCAAAAAACCCCCCCGCAAAATGAAATGTTGGGGAAAAAAGAATAAAATTTTCCGTAAAAAATTATCATTTTTTTAAAAAAATTTTTCAAGGGACCATTTCTGTTTGAAGGGGAATGTGAAGTAGGGCCCGGAAAACTAATCGGTGCCCCGGGGAATTGGGGCCCCAACATCATCAGAGATCCCTGCCCCGGGTTCTCTTGTTTAAAGTCAAAAGATCCCCCATTATTGTGGAAAGGGGGTTTTGGGTTTTTTCCCGCAAAGAATCCTCCAAACTGTGCTGAAGGTCTGCTCCCGATATGACGTGGCTTTCTGGGGGGAGGGCAACACCTCTAGGGGGGGGGCGGGGCGAGCTCGGGCCCCTTTTGCCAAAATTTTGGGGGTTTCCCCGAAGTCTATTGGGGGCCGGAAAAAACATCCAAAAACATCGGGGTTGGGGAGGGCCCGATAGTCGTGCACCTTTAAATTTAAACTGGTCTCTGTGTGTTGGATTTTGTGCCTGATTGATGCGTTTGGGAGGTGGTAAAAATTTAAAATTGCCAAGGGGGTCACCCATTAGGCTTCTGCCACCTTGCCTGCTGCTGCCCCTTTTGGTTTTTGGCACTCTAAAGCGGGCACGTCCCCTGAAAGTTGTTCCCCGTGACATTTGGGGAACTTTAAGCAGACGCAACAAAATGTTCAGTTTAATTTAATCAGAAGGTTCCATTTCTGCATTTTACTTTTCTATTTGGGGGCGGTGGAAAAGGAAAATGCTGAAATTTTGTTTTTTTACCCCCGGGGGTCCCCGGGAGTGGCCCCCCAGTAAAGGGTTTTTAATTTTTTTTGGCCTTTTAATTTCGAGGGTAAATTTGGAGCAAATGGGGTTTGCA
>JAODAL010052423.1:0-25986 GCA_025379985.1 Phyllomedusa bahiana
ACTGCTCGCTCATCTTAGTTAAAGTCTAAAGAGGGGGGCTTAGTGTCAGCCTTGGATGACAAAAAATAAAACAAGCCCCCCCCAAGGGAAGGGACAGAAGTCTATAAAATTTCTTTTACAACACTGGAATAAAATAATTTAAAAAATCCCACAGAAACAGTAAAAAAAAACCTCTATTTAAATAAAAAAACCCCCAGAACCGCCCAATTTCCCATTTTTAAAAAAAATGTATCCAATGTGTCCAAAAATTTCCACCCTGTAAAAAAAAGAAGTAAAAAAAAAAACATACAAAAAATTGATAGTACTAAACTCCATATCCTACACCCCGTAAGAGTCAGGGCTGGGTCTGATCTTTTGGGGGTGCAAAGGAGGATTCAGGACAATATGGTTTTGGGGGTACAGGCTACAGCAGCAGCACAATCTCCAGTTGGTTGATCCTAATTACCCCAAAAGAATGGGTTGTAAGTTGGTTTTCCTCTTCCCAAAATTTACCCTCATTTTTGTTTGGGGCCAAATAGAAGCCCCTTGTGAGTCAGGGTGAAAAGTATGTAATCTTTTTAAGGCAGACCCTGTGTACAATGGAGTTTCCCCCTACGTTTTAGCTTGAAACCCGCTTTCCCCCCGGCCCCCATCGAAAGAAGTCAATAGGGGTAGCGACCTGGTAGCCCACGCCGCAGCAAGTCCATCCCTTTTGCGGGGGCTTGGGTGAATACCGGAGCTACTTTAGGCTCACCCCCGGGCGGGGTTTTTATAAACGCTTGGGGGGCCCCGGGAAATCCCCCAACCCCTTACATACCTGCACTGTTGTGTTGGCACAATCATTTTTTTTCGCATTACAGCTAGCTAGGGTGGGTGCAGGTGGGTGCTGCATGTGTCGGGTTTGGGCCAGTGATTTAATTTATTTTTTGAAGAGTGGGGGGGAAAAATTGGCACCAGGGCCCCTTTTGTAGGCCATCAAAATTTGGCTCGGCCCCGTTTTTAAAGGGGGTTTAGAGCTGTGGTTTTGGTAACCGTTTTATCGTTCCAATTTTTTGTAATCCCCCTTTTAAAAAAAAATTTTTAGCTTAACATGGGTAATTGATAGAACGGGCCCCAACCCCCTTTAAAGAAAATGGGACCAAATTTCCCGACAATACTCAGAAATATTGTAGTGTCCCAAAAATAAAAAAAAAACTTAATTTTATTTATATTAATAATATATGAACCCCGAATGATACATCAGAAACCCATAATTTTTAAATTAAATTAAAATTTTAATTTGCGTTTGGGTTTTTCCCCTTGGGGTTGTTTTCCTGCCATTTGACCTGTTTTAATCAGTGTTGGAAGAGCAGTGGGGGCGGGAAATTCTCTAAAAGTGAAAAGGAACATCCCTTGACGATTCAGTAATACATTTTTAGAAGGAATAAAGTGGAAGAGAAACAGTTTAAGAGAGATGTTTCAGAATTTTTATTTCCGGGAAAAACAAGGATTTTTTAAAACAGGGGAAAGGGGGGTGCCAGTCCCCTTAAAATATAAAAAATTAATAAAGAAAATTCGATAATTTTTATTCATTTTAAAAAAATTTATTTTTATTTTATAGGAAATATTTGGCCTCAAAACAATATAATTTTACAGCATTTATTTGCTATAGGGAGGTGAATCCACAGTAACGTTATGACTCGCTGGAACCAAGCAGCAGAGAATATAATCTTAAGTTTCTGCAATAACTACAAATGTTTTTGTCGTTCCAGAATTTTCTTTGTAAAGTAGATACATGAGTTGGAAGTAGTCCTGCTGGTGTTCTTCTCCACTAAAGAAATAATTCAATTAGTAAAACACAGAATTAAAACTAATGATTAATTGGCTGAGCCATTGTTACTGGTAAGAATCAATATGTAATTATACTTCATTAACTGCACGACTAAAGTTTATCATGTGCTTGAAACCAGTTCTGAGACTGCATGAACCAATGCACTACTAAATGGCAGAGACTCTCTAATTTTTTAGTCACAAATATACAAGATAGCATGCGATAATAAAAAATTAAAATGGAATAATCAACCTTAGAGCTTAAGGGAGACAGATATGGTTAGTTATTAACTGGTATTTTGACCAAAATATGCACATTTTAGCAAATTCCAAGGACGGCAGTAAGCATAATAGGAACAATTTACTAATGCAATTGCATCAAAATTCTGCATCCAAAACCTGCCATATATCATTTTACCACATATTACATTATTTTAGACACTTTTTGACACACTTTGACCTGGACCAACAAGGGAGTGTGGCTTTGTGATAAATGGATGTGGTGTGGTTTATCTGAAAAAGAGATTGTGGCATGCAGGGCAAAAGTTGCAAAACAAAGTTGGCACGATTATGAGCGTAAACAACGCTAAATGATACATAGTGAAAAGTTAGGCAACAGGGGCTAAAAAATGCAGCAAATTTATCAAAAAAAGGAAGCCTCTTGAGAAAGCTTGGCGAAACGCGCGTCGAGGCTATCCCATTCCTGTATACACTTGGTAATGTATTGTGTGTGAGAGGTGTGGCATTATTGTATGCCCATCTTGATGTGTCGATATACTATTTAATCACTTGATCTCTAATATAAGACACTTTAATACTAATGTTAAATATTTTAGGTTATACACCTTAGATGACTTTCTATATTCAGGAATAGTGTGATTTGTATGCCTTGTTTGATATGGGCATTATTTGTAATTGTTTTTAGCCTTAAATTTGTTCTATTTGTGACATATTAGTTTTTAATATTTATTATTGAATCAATAAAGTTTGTCAATATATATTTCCCTATCTATTGTTTTGTCAGTGTATTCTTTTTTTGGTTAACAGGTTGATGTGATATAATGACTGTAGACTGAGCATTGGACCTTATTGAATTGGTAATTCAAATTCATCAAAAAGCCTGAGCCACCTTGATATATCTGGCGCATTCTTACACTATCTGGTCTAACATTACCTGGTTAAATTAGACAGTTTTAGTAAATCTGCTACAATACTTTTTATTGGCTTAATAATAAATAAAATGACTCAAAAGTATTGTTAAAGGCAATGTGTCATCAAACAATGACTCATGTTTTTATGTTAAACACATGTTTTAAGATTTTTTATTAGGTTCTTACATTTTACACTTTCAATATTTTAAAAAAAAATTCTTAAGTCCTGCAGTTTTAACTTTGGCCACTAGGCAGGATTATACTGAAAGGTGAAGCCAATATGTATAGATAACACAGGATCCACCAGTCACAAGAGGAGATAGGCACAGTTCCCCCTCTCCTCCTCTCTGAACACTGACTTCTTCCCAGGTCACAGAGCATGCCCAGGAAACTCTCCTATAGGAATCAATGGGACTTATTCAGTCCACAGGCTCCTATGAAAAAGTTTGTTTTTGAAAAAATTATGTAATTTTTATTAATTATTCTTGTAAAAAAAATTGAAGTGATAAACAACGTGGAATTGAAGTCGCCTCTTCAATTTCACGTTGTTTATCACTTAAATTTTTTTGCAAGAATAATTAATAGAAATTACATAATTTTTTCAAAAACAAACTTTTTTGTGCGGTTGTATACTTATATTGGACATTAGTGGATTAAAATATCCTATACACCCAGTACTTTTGAAGATTTTTCATTACAAACTAGTGTGCTGAGCAACATATTCTATACACAGGCTCTTATGTGCATGAAGCTGCTGTAAAGCATCTCTCTAAATGCTGTTAAACCAGTGCAGGTAAGAAAGCTTTCCCCATAATCATATATAGACGGGCAAATAGAGAAATCTACAATCAGAAAATAAAAATGGCTAAGAAGAAAAAAATATGTAGTAGTGTCTTGTTTTAATTATTTAAAAATAAATTGTCGGCAGATTCCCTTTAAGGATTCGAAAAATATGTTGCTTCCCAGGAACAGCACCATACCTGTCCTTTCAGTCCATGGGTTGCGACTGGTATTGCATCTCAGCTCCATTGAAGGGGCCACAGTACCAGTGAGAACCTGTGGACAAGTGAAGCAATGTGTTGGGAAGAAAGTAGTCATGTTTTTCTAATTCTGGACAATCCCTTTAACATATTCTTGTAGTATGATGCTGCTAGCACTACACTTTATGGTGGGGATAATGTGTTTCTAGTGATGTGCAGAGCTTGGTTTATACCAGCTGTGCCAGATTTTCAGATGGCCATACATTCAGTTTAGGCCTCAGAAACTAGTAACAATGTGGGAAACATTTTTTCTGCCATATTTATAATATTATTTACAGACCATAAAAAATTATTAACCTTAAAATTAGCTTGCTTATTTGGTCAAACATTTTATTGACTCTTAATACATTTTATTGACCCTTAATATTGACCCTTATTGACCCTTAATATGATGGCTGAAACTGCTTCCCTTTGGTGAGGCATGTGATCGTAGCTGGTTCTGATGATGACTGGTTGTTCCCCTTTTTCCTGTAGGTGGCTTAGGCAGGTTGGGCTTCCCAGAGAAGGGTCACCTACAGTGTCTGAGGAGAAGTGGTTGCTCCTGCTGGGTACAGTCAAGACCATGTTTGTGTCATATAACACTGACATCCTGAGACATGTGGTGCGAGTAGCAACATCATCAGAACCAGATAACATCACATGCCTCACCAACGGGAAGCAGTTCCAGCCATCACATTAGGGGTGAGTTAATTAAATGTTTGACCAAGTAAAGCAGGTTAATTTTAAGGTTAATAATTTTATATGGCCTGTTAACTATATTGCAAATAAATTTTCTCAGTTCAGTAGCTTGCAGGCATCGCCCAGCTTGTTATTTTGGATGACCAATATGCTCTACATCGTGTGTTGTGAATTCGGACGGTGGACATCGCTGCTGAATATGTAACTGCAGAAGAAGTAGGTCACCACCTGAGAGTTGTCCAACCTGCACCTGTTCTACAAGACTGGCCAATGCCTGCAGGCTACTGAAGGCCTAGCTGCATTTGGCGCAGGGGAAGATCCAGCAGGAACACCAGTTGCCTTGCCAGGCCTGGTCCAATGATTTTAAGGGCCGTGTACGGGTTACGGGCCAGGCATTCACCATCCTTGTACCAGAATAATTGAATTGAGTCTTTTAGATCAAAATGTAACTAAAATGTTGGATTTTTTTAACCAGTTGCATTTTCTCCTACACAGAAATATTAATCGTTCCTATACGTACAGACTATTTCATCTTAGCCTTGGATGCCGTCAAAGCCTAAATTCTCTTGGTAACTTCACTTGGTGCCAACAGCAATACTTAATTCCTTCCATCATGCAATGACTTATCTTTACTATAGGGGATTATTCTGTGAATGTTCTTGCTTTTGCTCCCTGACCTTGTAGTTTACAGAGTTCTTTAGTGTTCTTGGTGTTGTTTTTGCCAAGGAAATGAGTCATCAACAGTTGGACCTTCCAGACACAGGTATTTATACTACAATCACTTGACTGCACACAGCTAATCTCCATCTGTCTGTGAATCCTGACACTATTTGTCTGTTCCTGAGATAATTCATGTGTTATAGTAACAGGGTCAAATAATTGTGCATTCAGTGATTTTTTTGTTTTGTTCTATAATTATAATGAATGTAGATGAAATTGTTTGGTTTGTTACGTTAAAGAGAATGTCTCATGTATTTCATTTCAATCTCACTAACTGAATGTAAATCTGCAGAAAAGAAATAAAATCTTGTTTTTTACAGCCATTATTTTGCAGCCATTAATTTTTTTTTTACTTTTAGGAATCTCTCTAGTGCTATCCACCTGAGAGATACACATTTTTCATTGTCTATATAGGATCTATGTGCCCAGTGGCAGTAACAACTGGGGTTGCCATTTGGACAGTACTGGCAGGGGCCCTGACCGAATTTATAAAACTGGGGCCCACTGATACTGGTGATTAGTAGGTGGGAGGACCCAGATGAAACAGTAGTATATAGTCCTGAAATTACTAATGGCAGTCCTGGAAGCAAGAAATTAGAATTAATGGTCTGAAAAAGAGAGAATACAAGCCTTCTTCCAGAGATCAGGACGTGACAGGAGAACTGCATACAGAGTATGTGTATGATATAAGGGCTTTACAGGGGCCCCTTTAATATGCCCCATTTGTAAACATGCAGTATGAGCCTTTATGGGGGTTTTTCCTATTCGAAATGTGTGACATTGTCACGCTGGTGACTCGCACAGCCGGTAGGCGTCGACCTACTCACCGTGTTCACCGTGCAGCTACCCCCAGAATTAGGCAATTTGGGAGTAGTACTCCCAAAAATGGTTTTCAACATTGCTGTGCCCCTTTTACCTGGTATAGGGGAGGTGGGGACAGACTTTGCAGGGATTTAACCCCGTAATATCTGTTAGTATCTGGCTTCGCCAGCCTCTCCCCAACAGGCCATGCTCCTAACCTTGGGGCATGCCCCTGCCCGGGAGGCTCTGAATTCACCCGGGGAGTTATTGTGGGGTTGAAACCCCCACCACTAGAGGTTTGGGGAAGTTACCCCTGCCCCTTTGTCCGCCCCCGGGCAAGCCCTGGTCAGTGGCACATTGGGTTTACCACCCTTTGTCCGTAATAGACATATTTAGAAGGTGTAGCTACCACCGTTGAAGTAAACAGAGCGAGATACAGATTTATGGCCACTTCTCCATTTGCTGCGGCTACAAATAAGGACAGGGGTAAGGAGACACCCCTTTTTGAGATAGGTACAGGTCCCTACATCTATGTCTAAAGTCGGGAATAACTCTTTAAATCTCCCTCCCACTGATAAGATAACGTTGCTGACCTTGCCAGCCCCCATTTCCAACTTTATAAGACCACAACAGGTATGTTTTTGGTCTAAGAATGCAAAACCCACAAACAATTATATTACCTGTGCAAGAAATCCTGAAAATATGACCTATTGGTAGGCCTTGAGGACTGGATTAAAGAAATATTATCCTAGAGTACCCAACAAAGCTGAAACATGAGCTGCAGAAGTCGGGAAATATCAGTTTTTCATTCAGGGCTTTAACTATAACTCATGGGGATGTAAAAAAAAGTAGGCCCCACATACTGATAAACAAAACTTAAAAAGGGGGTTTAAGTAGTAATGATTAAATGTATCACCAATATTGCCATATATCACAACCCATATAGTAGCACTAGACAGCAGAAAGACACAAACATGTTATTCCCTTCAAAAAGGTATTAATTTTTGCCCTTATGGGCCCCCCCCAACCTCTGGGCCCCCTAGCAAAAAAATTTTGGTAAGTTGGCCAAAAAATTTGTATGCTTTAGAGGGAGTTTTTTGGGAGAATATATGGGGTTTTTATGTATTTATTTTTGTCTGTTATATAAAAAATCCACGTACAAATATAAACTATACCATCAAAAATGCAAAGGAAAACTTATTAGGGTATGTTCGAATGAAGCATTTGTGGGGGTACTCCTGTCCCGATGGCCAAGGTACGGCCCGGCCCCCAAACTGCCCGGAATGCCCGGGGGGCCCCCGTCCCGACGTAAGGCTTTCTGTGCCGGTGCTTTCCCCCTATTCTGCCTAGTAGGGGCTAAGGCCATAGGCATCAGACCCACAGGGGTCGGCCATCTCATGCAGGCGGCCGATAATTCATTTATCACGCCCCTGTCCGGGCTTCATGGGGAAAATTCGGGAGTGAAAACCCAGACTGCCGCAGCCGCTCATCCGGGAACGGGAAAAGGTGAGTATTTTTTTTTTTTTCACCTAATGGTGTCTGGTCTAGCTATCTGGGGGCAATTTATCTAGCTACCTGGGGGCAAACCATCTATTTGGTGGCAATTTACCTAGCTATCTGGTGGCAAACTACCTAGCTATCTGGGGGCAAACTACCTAGCTACCTGGGGGCAAACTACCTAGCTACCTGGGGGAAAACAACCTAGCTAGCTGGGCAAACTTAGTTATCTGTGGCAAAACAAGCTATCTGTGGGCAAACTACCTAGCTACTTGGCGAATTTACGCTAGGATTACCCTGGGGCAAACTACCTAGCTATCCTGGGGGAGCAAACTAGTTATCTGGGGGCAAACTACCTAGCTAATTGGGGGGTAAACTAGCTATCTGGAGGCAATTTACCTAGCTATCTGGGGCTAAACTAGGCTATCTGGGGAAAACTACCTAGCTATTTGGGGGGCAAACTAGCTATCTGGGGCAATTGTACCTAGTCTAATCATTGGGGAAATCTACTATATGGGGGCAAAATTACCTAGCTACCTTGGTAAACTACCTATCTGAGAGCAACATTTTCCTAGCGAATCTGGGGACAAAACTACCTTCTGGGGGAAACTACCTACTACCAGGGTCAAACCTACCTATTTGGTGGGGCAATTTACCTGGGCCCAACTCATGATAGATAGCCGATCAGCCACATGCTGATTAATTGTTTCTGTATTTTCTAGCAGTTTTTCCCCCTTGGACTATGTCTAAACAAGTTGTTGTATCGATTGTATTTAAGAAAATGGTCATGAGGGATTTTGTTTGGGAGTTTTTTCTTTTAAATAAAAGTGTTTTGTGCTGTTTCAGTGTATTTTTTTTTACCACAATTTTTCCAGTTTTAGTAATAGAGGTGTCTGACAGACAGTGTTTTTTTTGTCACCCCAAGGTTGACATCAAGCCCCAGCGCTAGTAACACCTCTGTCTGTCAAACACCTCTATCACTAACACTGGAAGTAAATGGTAAAAAACACACTGACACAGCACAAAAAACACTTTATTTAAGTAAACTCTCCCGACACCGACCTCCACGACCATTGTATTAAAGAAATGGATCAAACACTGGTTCAATAAATCCATCAAAATCCAAAGGGGAAATCTAGAGAAAAAAACACTACAAAAAGCATGACAGTACTGATCTCCATTCCCTGCACCACCTAGAGATCATGCATCATGCCTGCGGCTGATCTTCTGGGTGTGTGGTGGTGATATGTGGTCATGGTGTCGTGGTATTACTCAGTCGCTATGTGGTTGTGATATATGGTCATGGTGTTGTGGTCCATAGTGTGTCACGGGTGTTGTGGTATTAATCCAGTCCTTTAGATTTGATGAATGTGGTCAAGTGTGTGTGGAATGTAGTCAATCACTATGTGGTGGTTTTAGTACAGTCCCTCTTGTGGTGGCGATATGTGATACTATGAAGTGTGGTGGTATTAATTCAGGACACTATGTGTGTTGTGATTATGTGGACATGTGTTGAGGTACTTATTCATCACCATGTGGAGGTTATACTTCAGTCACTATGTGGGAGTGATATGTGATCTATAGTGTGGTGTATTATTCAGTCAACTATGTGTGTTGAGTATGTGAGTCATTGGTGTGGAGGTAATTATTCAGTCACCTTTAGTGTATTGTGATTACGGATGTTGGTAGAGGATCCTCTGGATCCACCACAAGCGATGAACGTAAGCCACGCCAGGGAGCGGATATCTAAGAAGGTCGGTTTTCACGCCAGAGCCCGCCGCAAGAACGGATGGACTCTGCTGCGGCGGCATTACAACCAGCGTCGCTACCGCCTGAACGTGACTAGTGCTTCGGTGGCAGCCGAGGTGTTGCGCGGTATACAAAATCGTGAAGAAGTTTCGTTAGTCGGGGACAGGCAGAAGGTCAGGACAGGCCGGCAATGTGGTTCGATGGTGTCAAGGGACGGAGGCCAAGGTACGGTACAGCATTAAACGGACAAGACACTTTTGTGAACGGCTTCCTCTCCAGGCACAAGGCACTATCGATCGGCAAAGGTCTGGGGAATAGGCTAGGGCTTAATAGGGTCCCGCGCCCGGTAAGAACCACTACACCTCGGCGCACTGTCCCTTTAAATCTCCCGGCAGTGCCGCGCGCGCAGCCTGATGCCGACAGCGCACTAGAGAGCCGCGTGCACCCGGCCGGCCATCGAGCAGAGTGCGCGCCAGGACGAGACCAAGGAGCTGATGGTAAGTGGCGCCGCCAGACTGCCTAGGGGTGTCGCGCGGCCACGAGCGTCGGGCTGCGGTAAACAGGCCGGCCGCCAGCAGAGTGCAGAGCGGCGTTGCGGGTGTGCCTACAACCCGACACGAGGGTCGCAGGGACACCCGTAACATGGTGGTTTTATTCAGTCACTATGTGGTTGGTGATAATATGTTCATAGTGTGGTGGTACTATTCAGTCACTATGTGGTGGTGATATGTGGTCATGATGTGGTATTTGGTTTTACTAGAATTATTGGTAATATTGGCCTTGGGATTCTGGTTTTGTTAAGTTATTTGGTAACTAATCACCATAATTTAGTTGGTATCTATACACGAACTGGAGTTATAACTTTTGATATATTACTTTATTCATCATAAAATTTATCATTTGGGGGAGGGGGGACATATATCTTTAGACCTTTTTATGTTTACTACTGGTGTCCTGCTGCTATTAGGTGAGGGAGACTTAAAAGCCCCAGCACTCCATCTTGATTACAGATTAGAGTTATCATGTTATCACATCGGTCTGCTTAAATTGAATCGAGATTGGGCGAGAGCGTACAGATGGCGGAGAGAGGGAGGCAAAGTGGGCCCTTAAAATCAACTCCTCTGGTGGGCTCTAGGCACCCCAGTCCGATACTGGGCGTACTTCAAATATGGTAAAATCATAGCAGTTATTGAGTGCTATGACAATCTGCCGTTTTCCCCAGCACACAATGAAAGTGAATGGGAGCCAGTCTGGAGCGCTGTGAAAAGTACGCACTGGCCAGCGCATACTCTCGACAGCAGGTGTATAGCGGCACGCACAGGTACGTGCTGCTATATGTCGTGTGAACTCACGCTTTTGGTCAAGTTTGAAAAATCACAGCAAAACCTCTATTTTACAGCAGCAAGTGAGCTTCCTGTTATGAAAAAATCCTTATCAATAATGTGTAATTTTCTACTAATACATACCTAATAAAAGCACTGCAGTCTCAGAAATAAGTGAAGTACAGTTTATTTTAACTACTAATAGTTTTATTTATCAGGCATAGATAGTCTATAATTTTAAGGGTTTATATTGTCCTGAAACAGCCACATTTTACAGTGCACATTATGGCCACAACCTCTTAGACCCCTGCAGTTATACTAAACCATTGTTAGATCACTGATAGTCCCAGTGTTTTTCATTAAAATAAAGACCCTAAAATGCGGCTGTGTAAAAGTGGTCTTAATCATATCCTTGCTTGATCTTAAACAGCTTTTCTTGCACATCACTGCAGTGTGTAGAAACAGCTTCTTGGAGAGACTTGTTTTTTCCTTTTTTCATACTGCACAATGCAAAAAACATATAATTGAGAACCTGATGAAAGGTTGCCAGAATAATTTTGGTCTGTGGGAGGAAACCAGAGTTTTGGAATATGGGAAGAACAAATTTCATGTAGATAGTATCTAGTATCAGCATGGAAACTTGGATCTAGTGCTGAGAAAGCAGCGACTGCTACTGCTGCCATAATAGATGAACAATGACTTTATTTACTTTAATTCAGATTCTAGGTTTTGTTTCAAAATTCCAGTCCAAATTTTGGATTGTAGGTATAAATGTAAATATAGATATAAGTAAACATTTTACAAAAAAAAAATACCCAACCAAATACTACAAGATTAAAAAGAAAATCTATCTATCTATCGATCTATCTATCTATCTGTCATCTATGTTTGTACATATGTGTACAACTCACTAAAAGTGTTTATTTCAATGTTATAAGGTTTGTTTATTTTTGTAGAATGTTTATGTATATATATATATATATATATATATATATAAATATATATATAAATATATATAAATGTATGACAAAGCCCCTAAAGTTATATATAAATACACATTTTTATTTCTTTATATGGCTTGAAGGACATCAAGCATTTTTATATACAATATATGTGTATATGTTTACACATATATTTTCTTGTATGTGTGCTGTTACAATGGTTTCTGCTTTAGGTTTTGTTTGGGACCCTTGTGTTGAATGATGCCCTTTAAGACATATTCCTGCACAATGCATAAAAAGACCCAGTGTGCTTCTGAAACTGACAGACACTTAATAATACGTGACACAGTTTGGGGGGAGGGGAGACGTGATATAAGAATCCTCTGTTTGATATGTAGCCCATAATAACTGGAACTTGTTGACAATGCTGTGACACTTGTCAATTACCAGCTGGCAGAAAATGCAGATGACATGCATAATTCATCAAAACTGTACCCTTTGTTGTCACGCTGTCTGATTTAGATTCACAGTGTAATCGAGTGGGGTTTTTTTCAAATAAGGAAACATATTTTAATTAACCACAGACTTTTCTCAATGTCAAGTTTAAACGTAGATGTTCAATTTAATGCAATCGCTCGGCTTACATTGTCTGCTTTATCTACAGATTTATCACTTATTTTAATTGTGTTTGGGAAGTGTACTACAATATGTAGATCCCAACTAATTAGAGCTGGATTCTCCTTTATGTTGTAAGACTAGATTTATAATACAATCTATGGTCCTAATGTTACATAGTTACAAAGTTGCATAGGCAGAAAAAAGACGGACGTCTATCTAGTTCAGTCTATTGTGCTATAGTGTTGATCCAGATAAAGGCAAAAAAAAACATGCGGTAGAAGCCAATTGTCCTCATGTTAGGGAAAAAATTCCTTCCTGACTCCAATCTGGAAATCAGAATAAATCCCTGGATCAGCGACCCTTCTCCAGAATCCAAGTCACTAATACTTGTTACGGTATATTGTTACACTCTAGAAATGACTATGAAATGAGTAGAAATAAGTATTGACTAAGGTTTCCTACCAAAACGTGTCAGTCAGCTAAGCTGAATGGACTGGATTCATGTATGCTTCTCTTTTTTAAAGATGGATACATAAACAAAAGAACTTTATACTTACCGTGGCGTAGATCCTTAGAGTAAATGATGGATACTGTGTTTATGTGGACTATGTGTTTGCATCAGCTTGAAACTTCTGATGACTCTGTGCATCTCAACCTGATTAGCAGTTCTGGACTACAGTGAGTGAGATGAAAATCACATACAGTGGGGAAAATTAATTTGCAAATAAATTCTTTCCAAATCAGACAATGTGATTTTCTGGATTTGTTTTCTCATTTTGTCTCTCATAGTTGAGGTCGACCTATGATGTCAATTACAGGCCTCTCTCATCTTTTTAAGTGAGAGAACTTGCACAGTTGCTGGCTGACTAAATAGTTTTTTCCCCACTGTATGTTCTTGTTCTAGATACAGTCCTGGGTATAAATAGATCTTGGGAGAGATCTCTATATTGACCTATGATACATTAAAACATATTTATTATGTCCCCCCGAAGCCGTCTTTTCTCTAAACTAAATAACCCTAATCTTGCTAATCTTTCTGGGTATTGCAGTCCACCCAGTCCTTTGATTATTTTCATTGCCCGCATTGGAACCTGTATAAGTTCTACAATGTCTTTCCTGTGCACTGGTGCCCAAAACTGTACACAATATTCCATGTATGGTCTGACCAGTGATTTGTGAAATGACCTGACCTACAAGGCTCTAGTTAACCTCTCTCCCCCATACATCATTGCTCTAATCTCCAGATACCTTCCCTCACAGAATCTCCGCTCCTCACAGGACCTTCTCCTCTGCTCCCCTCTCATCAGCTCCTCACACAACCATCTCCAAGACTTCACTCGTGCTTCACCCATTCTCTGGACCTCCTTAACCCAAAACATCAGACTCTCCCCAACTTTCACCAGTTTCAAAAGTAACTTGAAAACCCATCTCTTCAGGATAGCCTATAACCTACACTAACCCCACCACCAGTACACTGCCCCACAAACATGTCTGCCACACACCTTCTGTCTCTTCCCTCCTCCCTTCTAGATTGTATGCCCTCATGGGCAGGACCCTCTTTCCTCTCTGTATCAGTTACTAGTCATTTTTCGTCACCGTTGTATTTGTTCAACACTTGTTATGTATGTAATTCCCCTTGAATGTACAGCGCCCTGGAATCAATGGCGCTCTAAAATAAAAAATAATAAAATGGGAGAATAATGTGCATCTATGCCCCTTTTAGTACACCCCAGGATCCTATTTTACTTGGCACCTGCTGCCTGACACTGACTGCTACAAGTAAGATTACTGTCCACTAGGATTCCCAAGTCCTTCTCCATGTCACTTTTACCCAGAGTTTTTCCATTTAACATGTAATCATGTAATGGATTTTTCCTCCCCATGTGCATAACTTTACATTTGTCCGTGTTAAACCTCTTCTCTGCCCAGGCCTCCAACTTATCCAGATCCCTTTGTATTAGAACATTATTCTCTATTGTGTTGGTTACTTTACACTGTTTGGTATCATCTATAAAGATTGATATTCTACTGTGCAATCCTTCTGTAAGGTCGTTAATTAATATATTAAAGAGAATAGGGACCAAAACTGACCTCTGTGGTACCCCACTAGTAACAGGAATCCAGTCATAGTATGTACCATTAATCACCACTCTTTGTTTTCTATCACTGAGCCAGTTACTTACCCACTTCCAAACATTTACCCCCAGTCCAAGCATTCTCATTTTACTTACCAACCTTTTATGTAGCACAGTATTAAGTGCTTTTCAAAACTCCAGATAAATGACATCTAGTGAGCAGGATGTCTTTACCCCTGATCCAGATCTGTGCTGTTTTCCCTTGTTTTCTGTTCCATCATACGATTCATTTTATAACGCACACAAATGGCTCATAATGGATCCCATTAAGCATAATGGGTCTGTCTGTTTTCTATCACAGTGTCTGTCATTTTAATAGGAAAAATTGTGCCGTATGATGTGTTATCAATTTAACAGGCTCAATATCCACAGCAAATCAAAATTAATTACATTTAAAATTTTAGAAACTTATATTCATCTTTATTCCCATTACAGTGGTCCCTCAAGATACAATATTTTCTAAATGCAACAGTCTTTTCTAGGACTTTGTATGTTGAAACTACACTCAGCATACAATGTCCCAGAATATGCTGATCTATGGCACATGTGATTGAAAGAACCAACTAATTATGACTGTTTTACTTGTTATCTTAATTAGTTAGGTGCTTGAAGCAATTGTGGCTCCTTTAGGCATCAGATGAGAGCCCCATTTTCTTTTTCTGGTACATTGTGTATAAAGTACATGACCCAAAGAAGCTCCTGACCTCAACATAGAAAGTGATTTCCAGACTGGAAGGTGAGAGTGAAAAAAAAAATGTAAATTAAAAACCAAGCATTAATAGGTCCTTAAAAGGGTTGTCCGACTTCTTTTTCTTAATTTTAAAGGGGTTGTCTCACTACAAGGATTGCTTTTTATGTTAAAGATCTTGCATAAACAAGTCACTTTGCAATATGTGTCCATTAACTGTGCCCTACCTATTCTGAGATATCCCCTCTTGTATGGGCTGCATCAGCTCCTCAGGTCACTATAGCTACAGACCTATTTAATCTCTCATGATAGGCTGCCAGCACCAGTTGCTATAGCTACAGACCTGGCTTCCACTGCAGCCTAGCAGAAGCCAGTAAACGCTCCCCTGAATTCAAAGTGAAACCAAGAAAACAGGACTGAGGTAAGATGAATCTATGTAGTGAGACAACCCCTTTAAGTATGGAAGGCTGGAAGAAAATATAAAAAATACATTCTCACCTCTTAACTCATATTCGATCCAAGGAATCATCCTCTGCTCTGTCTTCCAGATCAAGCTGGATGGACGGTCACTGTTGAAGCAGTCCCGTGACACTACCCGACGTCATTGTCTTGACTTCAGAATAATTATGTCAGGTAAGGTTTTTAATTTTTTCTTCCAGTCTCTGTACCATATTTAAACTTAAAAAAGGGGAGTCATAAAATCCATTTAAGGGATTAAAAGGTTTGAATTATGGCAGCCATAATAATTGGAACAGTACTTACAAATTGACATAACAGCGCCTCCATAACAATGTAATAACCAAACTGCTCTCAAAACAGTACCCGCAAACAGGCTCGGACTGGGCCGTCGGGGGATCGGTGAATCCCCCGTCGCCCGCCCCCCCCCCCCCCCGAGCCGCTGTGGGCCCCGGAGGCAGTGCCGTCGCTCCCCAGGCCCGTCCGCGCATCCGGTCTCTGAACGCCTGGGCCCTGTGTCCCGAGCGTCCAGAGACCGGCACGGGAGTTGGGGACTAATGTCACCGAATCCCGGGGCTGCGCAGTGTCAGCGGAGCACAGCGCCACTAGCGCTGCGCTCCGCTGATCTCCCTGGCAGGCTGAAGGCATTAGGCCTTCAGCCTGCCGGGCGCCAGCCCCTACTGCTGACGTAGCGGCGCTGTGAGTCACTTCACCCGCCGCCTATGCAGAGCGCCAATAGGAGACAGTGGCAGCTCGGAGCGGCTGGGAGCCGGAGCCAGAGCCAGGTAAGTGGCTGGTTTTTTTTTTTGTTTTTTTTTTAACTACCTAAGGGGGGCCCTGGCTATCTAAAGGCGGGCCCTGGATACCTAAAGGGGGGCCTAACTAACTAAGGGGGGCCCTGCCTAACTAAGGGGGCCCTGGCTACATAAAGGGGGGCCCTGACTAACAAAGGGGGTCCTGACTACATAAAGGGGGTCCTAACAAAGGGGGCCCTGGCTACATAAAGGAGGGCCCTGACTATATAAATGGGGGCTCTGACTAAATAAAGTGGGGCCCTGACTACCTAAAGGGGGGCCCTGGCTACCTAAAGGAGGGCTCTGGCTACATAAAGGGGGCCCTGGCTAACTATGGGGGCCCGGGCTAACTATGGGGGCGCTGTCTACATAACGGGGGGCCCTGGCTACATAACAAGGGGCCCTGGCTACACAAAGGGGGCCCTGACTAACAAAGGGGGCCCTGACTAACAAAGGGGGCTCTGACTAATAAAGGGGGGCCCTGGCTACATAAAGGGGGCCCTGGCTACATAAAGGGGGCCCTGACTAATAAAGGGGGTGGCCCTGGCTACACAAAGGGGGCCCTGGTTACACAAAGGGGGCCCTGACTAATAAAAGGGGGCCTTGGCTACCTAAAGGGGGCCCTGGCTACCTAAAGGGGGGCCCTGGCTACCTGAAGGGGGCCTTGACTACCTAAATACTACCTGACTACCTACACACTAGCTAAAGGGTGGACCCTGACTTCCTGCACACTAGCTAAAGGAGGCCCCTAACTACCTGTATACTACCTAAAAGAGACCCCTAACTGCCTGTATACTACCTAAAGGAGGCCTTAACTGCCTGTATACTACCTAAAGGAGGCCCTAACTGCCTTTATACTACCTAAAGGGGGTCCCTAACTGCTTGAAGCCTATATAAAGGGGACCCTAACTACCTACAGCTTACCTAACTGGGGGCAACCACCTACCTACAGCCTAACTAATTGGGACTCACCAACACCTACCTACAGCCTACCTAACTGGGGTCCACCAACCTAACTGTAGCCTATCAACTTGCCTAACTGGGGCCTGCTTATCTAACTGGGGGCTGTTTACCTACCCACCCGTGGCTAGGTACTCACCAACCTACCTGGGGCTGACCTACCAACTTATCCAGCGCAGGTCTACCTACCTAAATAGGGCCTATCTAGTTACCTGGGGCCTTTCCCATTTGCCTACGTACCTGGTAATATAATTGAGAGGGGAGCAGCCCATAGTTGTAGCATTATCTCCAGGGGGCTAGTCCTCTCCCCACCCTTCAACCCCTTTGGATACTAGGCCTCTAAGTTATGGCTTGTACCCGCTCTCCCACTCCTGGGAAGTTTGTACAGAGGTGGGAATAGATAAAGAGATGCTGGAAAATTGAGGATTCTAAGATGTTTGTGTTATTTCTGCAGGAATGAGTGGTGGCTGAGACAAGTCATCATGGCGGTGTTGAATGGATGCAGAAGAAAAGGGAATAAGAACAACTCATGAGAGAAGAGAACGACTCATCAGATAAGACGTCTCCGGTGAGTCCCTGATGTCAGGGGTTATTTTACTTCTATATTGGATCAGTGCTGTAGTCACAGTGATGTGACCTGAGCTGGTGCCTGACCTCTATGTGCTCTCTATATGGTGGTGTTGTAGATAATACCTGAGCTGGTGTCTGGCCTCTATGTGCTCTCTATATGGTGGTGTTGTAGGTTACACCTGAGCTGGTGTCTGACCACTATGTGGTCTCTATATGGCGGTGTTGTAGGTTATACCTGAGCTGGTGACTGACCTCTATGTGGTCTCCATAAGGTGGTGTTGTAGGTTATACCTGAGTTGTCTGACCTCTATGTGGTCTCTATATGGTGGTGTTGTAGGTTATACCTGAGCTGGTGTCTGACCTCTATGGGGTCTCTATATGGTGGTGTTGTAGGTTATACCTGAGCTGGTGTCTGACCTCTATGTGGTCTCTATATGGCGGTGTTGTAGGTTATACCTGAGCTGGTGTCTGACCTCTATGTGGTCTCTATATGGTGGTGTTGTAGGTTATACCCGAGCTGGTGTCGGACCTCTATGTGGTCTCTATATGGCGGTGTTGTAGGTTATACCTGAGCTGGTGTCTGACCTCTATGTGGTCTCTATATGGTGGTGTTGTAGGTTATAACTGAGCTGGTGTCTGACCTCTATGTATTCTCTATATGGTGGTGTTGTAGGTTATACCTGAGCTGGTGTCTCACCTCTATGTGGTCTCTATATGGTGGTGTTGTAGGTTATACCCGAGCTGGTGTCTGACCTCTATGTGGTCTCTATATGGCGGTGTTGTAGGCTATACCTGAGCTGGTGTCTGACCTCTATGTGGTCTCTATATGGCGGTGCTGTAGGTTATACCCAAGCTGGTGTCTGACCTCTATGTGGTCTCTATATGGCGGTGTTGTAGGTTATATCGGTGCAAGTGTAGTGGCAGCGTACATGTGTCCCTGATTGTAACAGTGAGGGAACACCTGACCCTGTGATAGGAGTTAGACTTTCTTTCTTGCTGGTGTTTATTTTAGAAGGTGGTGAAGTGCGTGACCAAGGGAAACATGGAGGGGGATATTGTATGTCGGCTAGTGGTGGGATATGGATGGAGCTATGATATGTTAGACTGACAAATGTGTGACTCACTTCGTATTGTACTACACAATACAGTTCTGTTTTGCACACTGTATTATGTGGTAAAATGGGCGCATTTACGTCCGAGAGGCCGGTAATGTTTTCATGTACAGTAGGGTGGGCCCACAAGATCAATTCCCCTGTGGGCCCCAGACCCCCCAGTCCGACACTGCCACCAAAGCACAACCAGCAACAGAACCCTAGTTACAACTGCAGCGTGTCAGTAATTCCATAGATCATCTAATGTCCCCTTTATACATACAAGTACAACATAAGAGTCAGGGCTGCAGTGTCCTCAGTAACAAAAGCCACAGTTGTCTCCAACTTTACATTTACAATGCTTCATAACGCTGGTGTCTTTTTACAGACAGTGACTTATGAGCAGTCATTGGTGGACGGCTTGCATGTTGCTTACTCTTCCAGCAATGAACTCTTTTATGTGAGATCAGCAGAGGAAGATGATTACATGTCTGACAGTGTTTTATGGCTGAGCCAGAAACTTGTCTACTCTACCAGGAACTAGAAAGTCCTTTAATGATTTGGATAGTGATTTGGACACACAAAATGCAGCTATGACAATCAGTTGTAATGGGACAGTGGAATAGAGAAGTTTGCAAAAGAGCCATATATATAAAAGGTAATAATAAATTATTAATTTATATAAGTTTAAGGAGGAGTGGCATGGGTGTTCATACAGATTTAGCAAACCTTAACCTAACACTTAACATGTTGCATACTCCCCCATGATACAACAATCTATAACTTGACATTTACAATAGCTTGTGATGCATTATATGTCCATTTAAATTCAACACATTAGGTGGTATATATTTTTATATGATTTGGAGCAGATTTTATGAGTACAAAGCAGAAAATACACTGATGGGTCTCCTTAAGAGATAGTGAATCCTGATAATCCTACCCATATACAGTGATTGACAGCTTTCCCTGTGTCAGTGTGTGAACAGAGCAAACTGTCAGTCATTGTATGTGGTGGTGTAAGCAAGACTTTTACTTTGCGTTTTAGGATTTTTGCTGCTTTTTTTAACTCAGAAATTCTGCTTTACATTACATACCTATACAGTGGGTTGCTAAAGTATTAGTATTTCTTGAACTGTTCCTCATTTTTACATTTTACAGCCACAAACTTAAATGTATTTAATAGGGATTTTATATGATAGAACAGCACAAAGCAGAAAGTGTTTGTAAGGTGTAAAGAAAATGATATGTGCTTTTCCAAGTGTTAGAAAATGTAAGAACTGAAAAGCATGGGATGCATATGTGTTCAGCCGTTCAATACTTTGTAGGACCACCTTTTGCTGAAATGACAGCTGAAGTCTGTGGGGGTATGTCCCTACCAGCTTTGCACATCTAAGGTGCTTTCTTCTCTCAAAATACTCTACTCACAGAGGGTTTGGCAATTGTTTGTGTACAGCAAGTCCTGCCCCAGATTCTCAATGGGCTTTTGGTCTGGACTGTGACTAGGCCATTTTAACGCATAAATATGCTTTGATTTATATAATTTTACTGTAGCTTTGGCTGTATGTTATGGGTCGTTATCCTGCTATACGGTGAACCTACACCCCAGTCTTAAGTCTTTTGCAGCCTCTTATAGCTTTTCCTCCAGGATTGCCCAGTGTATGGCTACAGCCATCATTTCACTATCTCTGACCAGCACCCCAGTCCCTGCTGAAGCAAAGTCTCTACACAGCATGATGCTGCCACCACCAAGCTTCACGGTGGGGATGGTGTGTTCAGGGGGATGTGCAGGGTTGGATTTCCTCCACACATAGCGTTTGGCATTAAGGCTAAAAAAATTCAATTTAAGTCTCATCTGACCAGAGCACCTTCTTCCACATAATTGCTTTGTCTCCTTCATAGCTTGGTTACAAACATGGCATTCTTCTTACCACTCTTCAATCAAGGCCAGATATTTGGAGTACACAACTAATAGTTGCCCTTGGGGACACTTTCTTCCCCCTGACTGTCGATCACTCCAGACTGGGGCCTGTTTTGGTATTTTAGCAGTTTGCCATACGCCCTTTCATTTACAGATGAAACTCTTTTTTAAAACCCAAAAACCCCAGCAATGAAACCCTTGGGCCACAATTTTATCCTGAGCTGTTGGGGTTTTTCCTTTGGGTTTTCAGATGCTATTGTTTACTAATTTCTCTAAAAAACCCTTTTTAGGCCTTCACAACTGTAGTTAACTGAAGTAAAAAAAAAATACAAGTACTCTTTTTACAAATTTGGGGATTCTAAAGAATTTTATTTAGGAGTATCAGAGAACAGGGGGCTGAATATATATGCATGCCACACTTTTCATTTTTTTAATGTGCAAAAATGTTGATAAGCATGTATTAGTCCAACTGTTCAATGTTTCAGTACTTGCTGATCTCTAACAAGGAGCTCAATGGCAAAAATTATAACAGGTATTTGATCTCTTAATCACCAAATAACTTTAGGGTATCAATTTTAATAGGGATTTTAAAAAGTCCCCCTCAGCGTTCAATTTTGACATAAACGAGACAAGACAAAACACCTTACAATTGATCAACAGTACCTTGCCATTTTGAGGCTTCAAGCAGGATGCTCTCAGACAGAAGTGGCCACTGAGCCTAAGTGTATTACAAAGTGTAATCAGCAGGTTGCAACAGAAAAACAGAGACACTGGAAGAGTCACATAAAGGCAAAGAAATGGATGTTCTTTGGCTATATCACACACTGATGACTGCTTCATTGTAAATGCCCTGCACAATGGGAGGTAATGCCCCACAACTCCCCTCATGTTTTTAGGGGAACATCGTTTCAAAAGTGGAAAAATTATACTAAATGTCACCGTCAATGTAAAAACATCACTTAACCCCAAAACAACGGGGGCAAACTGACGTCCCCAAATTTATAAAAAAAAAAAGAAAGGAAAAAAGAAACAAATAACATGCACCGTCTACAAAAACGCGCTATTTGTCCATGTGAAAGTGGTAAGAGTTGAAAAACAGAAAAGCTGCGGTTGTTTTAAAGGCATTTAAATGTGGGTACCTTAGAAAGCAACAGGAAAATTACACCAAGTAGAGCAGGAGACAATTTGGGGGAGCAGTAGAGAGTTGAGGTGAGAGGCACCAAATGTCACTCAGACCTTCATAACCGTTTTTAAAACGCGTATCTGTGTGCAGACCCCGGGCTGGTACCTGACCTGGCTGATGCATAGTGCTCTCCTTGATGTCTCTATCATTGTTGGCGGCCATCATTTATGCTCAGAGTGAATCGACTTTCATCACTGAACATCAGTGAGGACTACTGGTCCCTCATCCAGCATTGATGCTCACTGGCCCATGCAAACAGGATGCCTGGTCCATTGGTGTCAGGGCATCACCCAACAGACCATGCTGATGAAAATGATTACTAATGGTCTGACGTGACACTTGGTTGCCTTTCACCTCCCTTACACGTGCCTGGAGTTGTATGGCATGCATCATCCAGTTCCACAGGACATGGGCTACATCACACATTCGTGACCACTTCATTGTAAACAAAGACATCCACTTCTTTGCTTTTCTGTGACTCTTCCAGTCTTTCTGTATTTCTAATACAAGATGCTGATAACACTCTATGAATCTCTAAGCTCAGTGGCCATTTCCATCCTAAAGCATCGTGCTTGAAGCCGCACAATGGCGAGGTGCTGTTGATCAATTGTAGGGTGTTGTCTTGGTCTCATGATATCAAAAGGTGAACAGCATGATGAGGAGGACTGTTTAAATTTCAATTCAAATCGATCCCCTACATTTATTGAGAATAAAAACTAAACTGCTAATAAGCAGAATTGTAAAAGAGGTTAAAATAAGGCTCAAAATAAGAAAGAGTGCATAAGGAATAAACAAGACACTAGGAACTTGTCCAGATAGTGTGTGCTTGTTTTATTTAGCACTCGTATTAAAAATATAAAACTCCAGAGCAACGCGCTTCATAGGACTCGCATGGTCCGCTTCCTCAAGTTCTACCAAAAAGAATGTGGTAATGACTAGGAATTGAAAAATAACGCACTTGGGTCCACGTATAACATGATTAACAACAGTCTAAAATCCATAATCATTATCAGATACTCATAGTTACATAGTTACATAGTTTGTAAGGCCAAAAAAAGACAAGACATCCATCCAGTTCAGCCTATTGTGCTAAAGTGTTGATCCAGAGGAAGGCAAAAAACCCCAATGAGGTTGGAGCCAATTGTCCTCATTTGAGGTAAAAAAATTCCTTCCCGACTCCAATCTGGCAATCGGAAAAATCCCAGGATCAACAACCCCTCTCCAGAATCCTAGTCACTGTAACTTGTTATATTATTACTCTCCAGAAATGCATCCAAACCCTTTTTGAACTCTGTTATTGAATTCACTATGACAAGTTCCTCTGGCAGAGAGTTCCACCGTCTCACCGCTCTAACAGTAAAAAAATCTCCCCTTGTTCTAGATATAGTCCTGGGTATAGATACGTCTTGGGGGAGATCTCTATATTGGCCCTTAATATATTTAAACATATTTATTATGTCCCCCCCGAAGCCATCTTTTCTCTAAACTAAATAACCCTAATCTTGCTAATCTTTCTGGGTATTACAGTCCACCCAGTCCTTTTATTATTTTCGTTGCCCGCCTTTGTACCTGTTCAAGCTCCACAATGTCTTTACTGTCCAGAGGTGCCCAAAACTGTACACAATATTCCATGTGTGGTCTAACCAGTGACTTGTATAATGGAAGAATTATGTTCTCATCATGTGCATCTATGCCCCTTTTAATACACCCCATAATCCTATTTGCCTTGGCAGCTGCTGCCTGACACTGGCTGCTACAGTTAAGTTTACTTTCCACCAGGATTCCCAAGTCCTTCTCCATGTCACTTTTACCCAGCGTTTTTCCATTTGACATGAAATCATATAATGGATTTTTCCTCCTCATGTACATAACCTTGCATTTATCAGTGTTAAACCTCATCTGCCACTTCTCTGCCCAGGCCTCCAACTTATCCAGATCCCTTTGTAATAACACATTATCCTCTATTATGCTGATTACTTTACAGAGCTTAGTATCATCTGCAAAGATCGATATTCTACTGTGTATTCCCTGTGTAAGTTCGTTAATGAAAATGTTAAAGAGGATAGGGCCCAATATTGGGCCCTATGGTACCCCACTAGTAACAGGGATCCAGTCTGAGTATGCACCATTAATTACCACCCTTTGATTTCTATCTCTGAGCCAGCTGCTTACCCACTTGCACACATTTTGCCCCATTCCAAGCATTCTCATTTTACTTACCAACCTTTTATGTGGCACTGTATCAAATGCTTTAGAGAAATCTAGATATATAACATCCAGTGTCTCACCCCGATCCAGTCTGGAACTAACTTCCTCATAGAAGCTGATGAGATTAGTCTGACAGGACCGATCCTTCATAAACCCATGCTGGAATGGCGTTATACATTCATTTTCAGTGAGATAGCTCAGGATAGCATCTCTTTGAAAACCTTCAAACATTTTACCCACAACAGAGGTTAAACTTACTGGCCTATAGTTTCCTGGATGACTTTTTGACCCCTTTTTGAATATTGGCACCACATTTGCTATGTGCCAATCCTTTGGGACATACCCCGTTATTAGACAGTCCATAAATATTAAGAATAGGGGCCTATCTATGACATTATTTAACTCCCTTAGGACATGTGGGTGTATACCATCAGGACCTGAGAATTTGTCTATTTTAAGCTTTCTAAGGCGGGGCTGCACTTCTTCCTGGGTTAGCCAAGAAACATTTAAGTTGGAGTTTACCTCATCCCTCTGCTCATCAACAGAAAGGTCATCCTCCTCCTCGGTAAATATAGTGGAGAAGAAATTGTTTAATAGGTTTGCTTTTTTCTCACCGCACGCTAAAGTCTCTCCCTCAATACTTTTCAAAGGGCCAACATTTTCTGTTTTAATCTTTTTACTATTTATATAGTTAAAAAATATTATGGGGGTTACTTTTACTTTCAA
Organism: Phyllomedusa bahiana; assembly: GCA_025379985.1. Classification (NCBI taxonomy): domain Eukaryota; kingdom Metazoa; phylum Chordata; class Amphibia; order Anura; family Hylidae; genus Phyllomedusa; species Phyllomedusa bahiana. Next base: position 25,038 of record JAODAL010052423.1, read on the forward strand.
TGGCAATACGTCTTTCTGTCTCCAGCTTTGCTGCCTTTATAATTTTTTTTACATATTTTGGGTGACATTTCCCAACACACTTTGACGCCATATTTTTGTTGTAAATGAACTGTTATACACCAAAACTAGGCGCATTATACGCCGGGCACGACACTCTGTAATGCGCCTAAATATGGTGCGCTTCCCCCCCCCCCCCCGTCGTGCAATACGCCTATTGAGGCAAATTACATATGTTATGCGCCTCCGTCGGGCAATGCGCCTCGATAGGTGCATTACATATACTGTGAGTGATATGCTATGTACCGCGAGTTGCGCAATGTGCCTTTTTTGGCGCATTAGGTTTTCTATGCAAGGTATACATGACGCCATTTTTAGAAAGTATCGGACTTTCAGGCGCACTTTACACTGAGTTAATGCGCCCAAAATTTACATGGATACGCCACTTTTTGGACATGTCGCCCCTTTATTTTTTTCCTTATAGTTTTTTAGTGCCTCTTCACAGCCCTCCTGTGTTAGTAGATGAAACACTTTCTTTTTGTTATTTATTGCCTCTTTTACATCCCTGTTGATACACATTGGGTTTTTCCTGTTTCTAATTTTATTACCATAAGGTATGTACCTCTCACAGTGGGCGCCTAAGATGTTTTTAAAAATATCCCATTTATTATTTGTTCTGCAATTTTTAAACACATTGTCCCAGTCAATACAGTTTAGGGCCTCCCTAAGCAGAATAAAATTAGCCTTTCTAAAATTCTGTGTTTTTGTGGCTCCTTGACAAAAATCTCTCTTGAAGGATAAATGGAAATGTATTATATTATGGTCACTATTTCCTGATGCCCTCAATGAAACCCTTTTTTACTTTTGTTTATTTTATTAATTTTAAAGTCTAGAAAGGGGTTTTTCCCTAGTGGGTTCCCGCACCCTTTGGCAAAGGTAAAATTTTTTTTAA
>JAODAL010052424.1:0-25986 GCA_025379985.1 Phyllomedusa bahiana
ATCGGCTACAGGGTCAACTACCTGTTACAGGGGACAAATAACTACCTGGCTACAGGCAGCAACTACCTGGTTACAGGGGGCAACTACCTGGCCACACTAGGCAACTACCAAAATATCTACCTACAGGGGGCTATAAAACTAAATAATAGGGATCTATATTTCTACTTATTGTAGAGGCCTATATAACTGCCTACTTAACTACTTAACAGGGGACCGTGATACCTACCTATTGAGGAACCTATAAGTTTACTGGGCATATACAACTACCTAATTGAGGACTGCCTACCTGGTTTGGAGGTGTAGCTACATACTGTCTTAGGGAATTTAACTACTTTCTATATTGGTATACAAAACAAGGCTAAAACTTGTTGTACAAATTGGAGCCCCATAGCCATTTGGGGGCATTTTTACTATTTGGGGCAAAAGGGGGTAATTACCATTTGGAGAACTATCAATAGGGAGTTTGTATAGAGATAGTGTGACGCTGCATGCTGCGGTCCGACGCCTGGACCGCGGCCGCTCACGCCTCCCGGCTCCCGGCGCCTCTTGTGCTGCGGTCTGGCCGTCCTTCCACAGATGCAGCCGCCCCCGACACGTGCTTCGATGCGCATATACTTACCTGGCCCTGTCCTGCTTCTTCCACTGCTGTCACTGCTCCTACTTCTGCCTGCACTATCCCGGTCAGCCACTAGGGGCGCGTGCGAGCAACTCTCCTGGATTTAAAGGGCCAGTACTTGACAGGTATTCCCTTTCCCTATGCTGTTTGAACACAGGTTTTATAGGGATTCCTCTTCCTGCCGCCAGCACCCAGTTGCTGGTGTCCGTTCACTAGTGATGTCCTTGTGCGCTTTCTAGTGAATTCCTCTACTATACTGTTTGCGTTCCTGGTCCTGCCTACGTCCGCCCCATATGTCTTCTGTGCTGACCTTCATCCGCCACGTTCTGCCTATGCTCCGGTTCCATTCTCTGATCAGCTCCGTGTCTACTGTACCTGTTTCGGCTGTAACTGCTGGGTCCTACGTCGGGGGTAGCGACCTGGGGGATTCCCTGCGGCAAAGTCCGTCCTGTTTTGCGGCGGGCTCCAATGAATACAAGGGGCCCCTTAAACTCCGCTCCCCGGCCTAGGGTATGCTGAGCGACCGTGACAGATAAGAATTGGTAGGGAAGTGCGTAAAAGTGAGGAGTCTAAGATGTTTGCTTTTTTAATTCTACAGTGAAGAGCTGTGGCTGGGAGAAGTCGTCATGGCCATCTGGGCTGGATGGAGAAGAAAAAGATAACAACTCTTCAGAGACATTTCCTGTAAGTCCCTGGATGTAACTTTACTGTAATCGCTTATATGTCTGCAGAGCCTGTGTACAATTATGGTCACTGTATGCCGGTAATATTGATTGTAGTATAATGGCTTATGTTCAGTAATGGTATGTTGTATTATTCAGTCACTGTGTGGTGGTGATATGTGGTCATGGTGTGGGGGGATTATATAGTCACTATGTAGTGATGATATGAGTATATGGTGTGGCTGTATAATTCAGTCACCATGTGGTGATGATAGATAATCATGTTGTGGCGTTGTTTGGTCACTATGTGGTGGTGATATGAAGTCATGGTGTGGCGGTAATCAGTCACTATGTGCTGGTGATATGTGGTCTTAGTAGGACATTGGTACTATGTGCATTGGGATTCTGGTACTGTGTAGCAGTGTTATTTGGTCTGAAGGGGCCCAAAAGCCCTTCTACCACATAAGGAGACACTAGCATTGTAAATAGGACATGGTAGCCAGGGGGCCAATTTAACTTTGTGCTGTAGGAGCTTAAAGTTATGCCTCTGACTGTATGACTGTTATTTAGGTTTTATACGTAGCATTATGTTAAGGGGGCGAGAACTTTCTTCACTCTGCCCTGAGTGCAATTTAGCCTAAGAACAGACCTGGCTGATATGCACGTTGGACCAAAGCACGTTCATCTCTGAGACACAGAACCTTCTGAACCTTCCTGAGCGGTATGATGACTGAACATTCCCATCTTGTTTGTACTTGCATACAATTATTTGTACAGATGAACAAGGCACCTTCAAGTATTTAGAAATTGCGCCTAAGGATGATCCAGTCTTGTGCAAGCCCACAATTATCTTCCTGATATCTTGACTGATTTCTTTAGACTTTCCCATGATGTTACATACAGAAGCAGTGTGTTTCTGGTGTGCTTTAAAATACATCCACAGGTGTGTCTCTAATTATCTCAGATGTTGCAATAAACCTATCAGAAGCTTCCAAAGACATAACATCATCATATGGGCTGCCCCAAAATGTTTAAACACGTAGGGCGACATGTATGATCGGGCTTTTCGCCTGTTTTTTGGTGTAACCTGTGCCTCCCGGCCCGAATACCCCTGTCGGACGCAGGGATGCGGTGTTAGGCACAGCGTTCGCCACTTTCAGCTGCGCTCCGCATGAAGGGGCGGGCAATGGGCGCGCGGTGTGGGCACGCTGTAGGCGTACCGGGGGGGGGGGGGGCGCGGCGTGCTTGAAAACTCCGAGGCATGGACAATCGCGAGTCCGCAAAGTGCGGCGCATTGCAGCTCTCGGCAGCTCTGACAAGCAGACCTAGTTTATTTTTGTCTAAATGCTCCGTTCGGAGGCGAAGTGAAGCGAGAACGGAACATGCGAGGAAACATAGAAGATCGCAACAGAAATCTCGGCTCTCAGCTCCGTGCAGCATGGAGTATGATTCCAAAAAAAATCGCCTTTATAAAGGCGGAAAACATTCTCAAAAAAGAGCTCAAACCTCAAAAATAAAAAATACATTAAAAAAATCACTTTCCAAAAATCTAGAACGGCGCAATATCAGGAATTCGGATATTGGAAATTGCCGGGAAATACAGTAATTCAAATTTTGAAAGCTATTCTCATTGGTCGGCAGAAACCGGCCAATCAGAATAGGAGCGACAGTGAACCATTAAAACCTATTGAGAACTATTGACCAATCAGAATCAAAGGCGGGACAGTTCAAAATACAGTAAAAATGCAGAATAGAGCTGATTGGTTGAGCTAGCGGGGGCTTGGCTATCTCGGCAAATCAGAATAGGAGTGACAGGGATCCATTGTAGCCTATGGAGAAGTTTGAACCAATCAAAATCAAAGGCAGGACAGTTCAAAATACAGTAAAAATGCTGAAAAGAGCTGATTGGTTGAACTAGCAGGGGCTTGGCTATCCCAGCCAATCAGAGCGCGAGCTACTTCTCCCATTGTAGTCTATGGAGAGATCGGCGCAATGAAATCTCAGCTCTCAGCGCATGGAGTATGATAAAAAAGTCATTTTTATTAGTTGTAAAATACTCTCAGAAAAAGAGCTGAAACCTTCTATAAACATAAATCAATTAAATCCCGAACAACGCGTTTGTCGCCGAGACCGGCGCTAAAAAAGGAATTGCAATATAGAGAATTGCCGGGAAATACAGTAATTCAAATTCTGTAAGCGCTTTCTCATTGGTCGGCAGAAGCCAGCCAATCAGAATAGGAGCGACAAAGACCCATTATATCCTATGGAGAAGTTTTGACCATCACAAATCAAAGGCGGGACAGTTCAAAATACAGTAAAAATGCAGAAAAGAGCTGATTGGTTGAACTAGCGGGGGCTTGGCTATCCCAGCCAATCAGAGCGCGAGCTACTTCTCCCATTGTAGTCTATGGCGAGATTGGCGCAATGAAATCTCGGCTCTCAGCGCCGTGCGGCATGGAGATTCATACATGTTGCCCATAGTAATCCTAGTGTATGTACATTTTTTACTTTGCAGAAAGTAATAAAAATGCCTTAAAAAATTCTCTCTCTCTCATTATTCTGGCAAATATAAATAATTTTGGTAATCCTAATTGACCTAAAACGGGTATTCTGATTTCATATCAGATAGTGAGAAAAACATGCATATGTGTTTATTTATATAGTGTATGCAAACTTCTGGTTTCAACTATAGCTATAGAACCAGTGTTGAACTAGAATCCCCCCTTCTAACTGTACAGAACACTTTGAGTTGCCTCACTATCTTTAATACCATGGACCCTAGTGGAAAATGGTTGGCTCCAAAGTCAGCTTCAAATAGGGTTGTTATTTATGGTTCCACTAAAATTTTGGTACCCATTATTGTGTCAAATCCTTTGCCTCCAGATAATACTTTAGCACTCTAGTGGGCCAGTTGACCCTGCATTTAACTATTTGACAGGACCAGTAGAATATTAGTACGTGTTGCATACCTATAATGTACATGTTACGTGCTTTGCCAGGGTTTCTTATGTTTCTGTAGACAAATTCTCTAAAGACCACAGATTTCAATGTGAAGTTCTTGTGTTTTAACAACTTCTTTTGTATCTAACTTTCTTGTGCTAGTCAAAAAAAGGTTAAGGGTTCTTTTACACTTATTGTATGTTAATCAATTCTCCTCAAAAGGATTCTTTACGCAGCCCAATAGTCAGACAGTGGACGACGGCAAGAAGGACCATAACTTACAATTTGTGTTCACGCAGCCGTTTATTTTCATTTATGTTGTCAGCACATCCCCTGTTTAAATGGGGATTTGTGCTGCTAACAAATGTTGACTTTTATGAATGTTCATTCTACCAATAATCGCCCCATTATCAATCCCCTTAACAGACATCTTTAAGATGTACTGATAGTTACATTTAAAAGAGATACACATTTACGGTCGTGTGCTTCCTGAAATTGTACTATAATTAAAATACAGGCAGAATCTTCTAATATTCATTCATAGTTAGATAGTACCGTTGAAAAAAGACATATGTCCATCAAGTCCTTCACTTGTTCACCTCAAAAGTCTACTACCTGTCAACCCTTTAACAGGAAATAGACTGTATTTGTAGCAAGCATTTGTGAAGTGTAAAGACAATAAGTGCTTTTCCAAATTTTTGAAAAGAGAAACTAAGAAGTGTGGCGTGCATATGTATTCATACTTTGTAGAAATACTTTCAGCTACAATAACAGCTACAAGTCTGTTGGGGTATGTCGCTACTAGCTTTGTACATCTAGAGGCTGAAATGATTGCCCATTCATCTTTGCATAATAACTGTAGCTTAGTCAGATTGTTTGGCGAACATTTGTGAACAGCAAATTTCAAGTCATACCACAGATATTCAATGGGATTTAGGTCTGAACTTTGACTGGGTCTTTTTAACACATGAATATGCTTTGATTTAAACCTTTCCATTGTAGCTTTGGCTACATAGTTAGGGTCATTGTCCAACTGGAAGGTGAATCTATGCCCCAGTCTGAACTTTTTTGCAGCCTCTAACAGGTTTTCCTTCAGGATTGCCTTGTATTTAGCTCCATCCATCTTTCCATCAATTCTGAGCAGCTACTTAGTCCCTGCTGAAGCAAAGCATCCCAACAGTATGATGCTTCTACCTTTATGCTTCGTGGCAGGGACAGAGTGCTCAGGGTGATAAGCAGTGTTAGTTTTCCTTCACACATAGTATTTGGCATTTAGGTCTCATTTAACCAAAACAAGTTCTTCCACATGCTTGCTGTGTCCCCTACATAGCTTTTTGCAAATTGAAAATATGACTTCTTATAACTTGTTTTCAGAAATGTCTTTTTTCTTGCCACTCTCCCATAAAGGCCAGATTTGTGGAGTACAAAACTAATAGTTGTGCTGCCTACACATTTTCCCACCTAAGCTTTGGATCTCTGTAGCTCCTGTAGAGTGACCTGAGCTTCTTGGCTGCTTTTCTAATTAGTGCTTTCCTTGTCTGGGCTGACAGTTTAGATGGATAGTCACATCTTGGTAGGTTAACAGTTGTGCCATACTCCTTCCCTTTACTGATAATGGATTGAATAGTGCTCTCTTAGATGTTCAGAGCTTGGGCTATTTTTTATAAAACCTAAGCCTGCAATACATTTTGACACAACTTTATCCCTGAGCTGTCTGGTATGTTCCTTGACTTTCATGATGCTGACTTTCATGATGCTGTTTGTTCACAAACCTCTGAGGCCTACACAAACAGCTGTAGTTATACTGAGAATAAATTACATACATAGACTCACCGGCCAGTTTATTAGGTACACCTGTCCAAATGCTAGATAACACTTAATTTCTAATCAGCCAATCACATGGCTGCAACTCAGAGCCTTTAGGCATGTAGACAATGTCAAGACAATCTCCTGAAGTTCAAACCGAGCATCAGTATGGGGAAGAAAGGTGATTTGAGTGCCTTTGAAACGTGGCATGGTTGTTGGTGCCAGAAGGGCTGGTCTGAGTATTTCAGAAACTGCTGATCTCCTGGGATTTTTTACGCACAACCATCTCTAGGGTTTACAGAGAATGGTCCGAAAAAGAAAAAAACATCCAGTGAGCGGCAGTCCTGTGGGCGGAAATGCCTTGTTGATGCCAGAGGTCAAAGGAGAATGGGCAGACTGGTTCGAGCTGATAGAAAGGCAACAGTGACTCAAATAGACAAACCGTTACAACCAAGGTAGGCAGAAGAGCACTCTGAACGCACAGTACGGCGAACTTTGAGGCAGATGGGCTACAGCAGCAGAAGACCACACCGGGTGCCACTCCTTTCAGCTAAGAACAGGAAACTGAGGCTCCAATTTGCCCAAGCTCATCGAAATTGGACAGTAGAAGATTGGAAAAACGTTGCCTGGTCTGATGAGTCTCGATTTCTGCTGCGACATTCGGATGGTAGGGTCAGAATTTGGCGTCAACAACATGAAAGCATGGATCCATCCTGCCTTGTATCAACGGTTCAGGCTGGTGGTGGTGGTGTCATGGTGTGGGGAATATTTTCTTGGCACTCTTTGGGCCCCTTGGTACCAATTGAGCATCATTGCAACACCTTGTGGAATCTATGCCACGAAGAATTGAGGCAGTTCTGAAGGCAAAAGGGGGTCCAACCCGTTACTAGCATGGTGTACCTAATAAAGTGGCCGGTGAGTGTATGTACTCTATTTACTAATTAGGTGACTTCTAAGGGTGGTTTCACACATTTTTGGTGTGTTTTTGGTGCTTTTTAATGCATTTTTTGTGCAGAAATCTACAGCGTTAATTGCTGTGCCTTTCTGCACAAAAAATGCATTCAAAAACATACCCAAAAACACCCAAAATGCAGCTCTGCTGCATTTTTGGGCACTCTTGAATGTTATCTGCAAAATGCTGCTGTAAGGAAAGTGTGCCAAGTCTGTAACAATGTTTAGGTACAGCACTGTTCTTGTAAAAGAGTAGAAGCTTTCTCCTTGCAATTCTGCCATGCACACCATTATTGGTCAGTGAGCCACTGATGGTGGACTCATGAATATTTATATTACCTAAAAGCCTTTAGTTGCTTAAAGACTACCCTGGCTTTCTCTGTGATTCTGCAGACTATTGTGTCTGTTGCTCTTGGCATGATCTTTGTTGGCTGACCACTGCTGGGGGGTAATAATAGTCTTGAGTTTGATTCATTTGTACACAATCTGTTTGATTGTAGATTGTCTGTGGGACATTATCAACTGTTCTTCTGAGGTTTTCAGAAAACTCAAACATGTTTTTGTCATAGCAAACTTCTAAAAACATGTGTTGTGAAGAACATACTTTGAGAGTTCCCTGTTATTTAACCTCTTAACGACAATGATGCTGTTTAACTCCTTAGACACCGCGGTAAAGATGGACACGGCATCAATGAGAAACAGTGCCACCCATTGTTCCTCACTGTGATCGGGGCACCCGTGTCGAAATCACGGGGCCCAGATCGATTAACATGGCATCTGGAAACCATGTGAAGACTTCCATCGCTGCCATATTTTCGATTTCTCTACTTCTGGCCCCACACAGGAAGTGGGGAAACTGCCATATTTATACATCCTAATGCATTGTATAGACAATGCATTAGGATGTAAAAGTTATCACTCCCCTAGTGGTGTAGTACCCTAGGTGGACTCAAAGTTAAAGTAAAAAAAAAAAATTTTAAAGTGTAAAAAAAAATTTGTAAATTATCAAAAGTTGAAATCACTCCCCTTTTGCCATTTTACAAATAAAAAAATAAAATAATGAAAAAGTTACACCTATTTGGTATTGCCACATCTGAAAAAGTCTGATCTATTGAAATATAATATCATTTACCCCATATGCTGAACACCGTAGAAGAATAAAAATTCCAAATGCCAAAATTGTGTTTTTTTCATCATTTCACGTCCCCTAAAAGTTGGAATAAATTAAAGCAAAAAAGTCGTGTGCATTACAAACTGGTACCAATAAAAAGTACACTTCAGCCCACAAAAAAATGCACCATCAATCAAGTCCATAGGTGTTAGTACAAAAAAGTTATTGGTTGCAGAAAATGGCGCTGCGGCACAAATTTAAAAAATAGAAAATGTTTGGAATTTTTTTTTACGGTACCAAAACATGATGGAAACCCTACATGTTTGGTATTGGCAGATTCCTATCAACCTGTAGAATACAAATAACACATCAACAAAACAAAAACTTATGTCTCGGTGAAGGCGAGGATGGAAAACGACCGTCAAAAAAAAGAAATAGGCCTCAGCATCAAGAGGTTAAATAAAACAGTTTATAAATAAGAGCTCACCTTCAGATCTTCTGGCTTGCACTATATTGACTACACCACAAATCCAAATACTTGAACCAGGACTAAATTTTTCACCCACTTCTGACTTTGACCTGTTCTTCACTATGCTTGATTTAAATAAATTTGTTAGATTGCTTACAGTCAAAAATACTTTTATAGTGAAGACAAACAAGCAGAAGTATATAATGATATATATATATATATATATATATATATATATATATATATATATATATATATATATAAAACAAATACACTGAATTGCATTTTCAAGACCAAACTGCATTAAAAATATCATAGGAATTGTATGATGAAGGAAAAAACATAGAGAGTACAGAAGACAGAGGTAAAATGGGCATTCAACATAGCATGCCTAACCCCGATTTTTATCCAGTTAAAGCCAGAGTGCTGGCTCTAGAAGCCTTCCAAAACACAATGGAAAGGAATTTATTAGCTTTACAAAAAAAGAATGGTAGTCCAAAGAAAAAATATGGTAACTTAACATGGAGCCAAATGACAGCTTTAAAACAATTTAAGGAAAAAAAAACTGTAGTAATCATAAAAGGCGGACGAACGGGGCGCCATAGTGGTGATGGATGCAAATCTATACATTAAACAAGTAAACTTGATCCTAGAAGACAATATGACTTATCGTAAGTTGAGAGAGGACCCCGCTGAACATCTAAAAAATAAACTTGAAAAATTGTTAGAGGAAAGTACAAAGATGGGAGCAATAACGGATAAACAGAAGAAATATTTAATGGTGAATGATCCATTAATACCTATATTTTATGGGGCCCCAAAAATACACAAAAACATATTCCCACCTGGTCTAAGGCCTATAATTTCAGGCAATGGTTCCCTAAGTGAACGGCTGAGCACCTGGCTAGATAAATATTTACAGCCCTTAGTGCAAAATATACCGATATATATTAAATAGAGCTTGGAGTAAAGAACATACTTGGGTTAGTTGTGATGTGGTGAGCTTATATTCTAAGCTTACCACATGACTTGGTCATTGTAGCAGTGTCTTTCTTTTTGAAAAACCAAAGAAGATATACAGAAGGATTACAGGAATTCAGTCTTTTGGTAGTAGAATCTCTTAAAGAATAACTACTTTAAGTTTCAGAATGATTTTTATTTACAGCTCATAGGGGCCCCGATGGGAGCCACCTCATCCCCCTATTTGGCCAATTTGTTAATGGTGTGGTGGGAGCAACACATCATTTATAATCACAACAACCCTTTCCTGGACTGTATCCTTTGGTATGGGCGCTACATCGACAACCTCTTGCTCCTTTGGGGTCGCGATGTAGCGCTCATAGAACAATTCTTTGAGTATATTAATTCTAATACAAATAACCTCCAATTCACTGGCACATGGAACAAGGAAGGTTTATCCTTTCTAGACATTTTTCTAAGAGGAGATGTACAGATGGGACAAGTCATTAGCACACAATATCGTAAACCAGGTGCAGGTAATTCAATTTTGAAGGCAAATAGTTGCCACCCGCCAAAAAACAGTTGCGGCTATAGCGTATGGAGAATATTTGAGAGCGAAAAGAACATGCACCTTAAAAACAGATTATTGTAAGGTAGAAAAGGAAATAGACCAGAGGTTACTTCAAAGGGGATATACCATGCACAATTTAAAGTTAAATTAAAATCTCAATCCCAATTATTCAATAGTAACCCCAAATATGATAGAAATAAAAAGAACATAGGGCAAAAACTAATCTTTTCCACAGGATACAGTAGAAACTTTAAGGAAATTAGATCATTATTCTATAAGAATGTAAATATTCTATGTCAGGACCCAATCCTGTCAAAAATATTGGAAAAGAGAGTTATGTGTGTACCAAAACGAGGAAGAATAGTTGGTAATGCAGTCTCACCCAGTGCCCTTATTGCCAAAAAGACACGCACGACATGGTTGTCCATCAAGGGATATTTTGCCCGTGGGGGCACACATTGCAATTTATGCAAAATAAGTAAGAAAACTGTAAGTTTCAGTGATACATATGGGACAAAAAGTTTCACAATACAACAATTTTTGAATTGCGACAGTCACCATGTAATTTACATCATTGAGTGCTCGACTTGTAATAAGAAATATGTCGGTAGCACTATATGAAAATTAAAGGTGAGAATAAGCGAGCACCTCAGTAGTATTAAGCAACATGCTGGACAAGTGTGTGGAGCTGTAAAACATTTCATTGAATGTCACCATTGAGACATATCAAGCTTTAGGTTTTATGCCATATCAGAGATTGATAATCCCTAGAGGGGAGGGAATTGGACATGGAAGCTCAGACAGCGAGATGCATATTGGATACTAAATCTAAACACCAGGGCACCTTTAGGCCTCGTTCACACGGCTTATTTCGCCGCGTATTTGCCGACGGATTGACGATCGTCAATCCGTCGGCAAATCCGTCCGAAATAAGTCACAGCCTATTTTCTATTGATTTCAATAGAAAATACGGCTCGTCGTTCACACGACGCGTAGTTCCGTTCCGGATTGCCGCCGCGGATTGACGACGGCAATCCGGACGGAAAAACAATTCACATGTCAATTATTTACGGACGGATTCACCACCTACAATGAATGGAGATGGTGAATCCGTCGGGAAATCAGTTACAAATACCTGCCACACTTAGTGGCACTTATTTGCAACTGATTTTCAACTGATTTCAGAACGTATTTACGATCGGCAATCCGATGTAAATACGTTCTGAAATAAGCCGTGTGAACGAGGCCTTAGGATTAAATTATAGGAGTGATTTGTTATTGATATACTAAGGGTGCCTGATGTGAATATCTTGCTGTTCCGTAAAACCCTGTCCTTCCCTGCACACCTCTGCTTCCTAAGATGAGCGCACATGCATCCCCTCGGGCCTGCACAGGCTCTATTAAATTTAAAGAGCACTGGTAATTGGTTAATTGCCAGGCAGTGACCCTTTATCTTGCCTCCACCTCCTGACCCCCTTGCCAGATCTTTTGTGTTCATGTTTTAGTGAAAGCCTGCAATTAGAATATTTTCCTGCCAGTGTACCTGACCTTCTGTCCGTAACCTGAACCACGTTGTCTTCCTTGATGATATTGCCTGTCTCCCTAATAAGTCTATGCTTACGATTCTGTGCCACGCACATCTTGGCTGGCACTGCAAGCAAGTCACATCAGGGATAGCGACCTGGGATTCTCCCACCTCACAAACCCACCCGCATGCGTTGGTCCAGTGAATCCACACCACCAGCGTTACAGTATGATTTGGCAATGGATTCTGCCAAGGTGCCCCTGCCAGAGATCTAGGACATCAAGACGTTGCAAGACAGAGTCAACAGACAAACCAATTGGCTACCATGATGCAGCAACTCGCATGCCGGCTACCTCTTAGGCCACCTTCACCACCACCTGCGGCAAGTCCAGAGCTAAGTATGCATTTTCCTTAATAGGAATACGCAGGTGTCTCCCATGAGAAAAAGACAGAGACCCTTCTGCTACATCAAGCTTTTGACCTTCTGCCAGGGACTATCCCTCCTCGGGACAGGGGTATCCTTTGTCCGTAGCCAAGACACAGGCCATGTCAGCCTATATCAAAGCTGTGAGAGCATGGCACTTGTGTGTTTTACCCTCTTTATTTAACGTAATAAAGTGACTATCCTGTCATCTCGGTGGACATAACTTTTCTTCAGGATGAAGATTTCTATTTATGTTATACCATGACAGTCGGTGGTGTCAAAAGCATGGTGGAAGTTACTGCTGGTTTGTTTATACTGGGACTCATGAATACTTTGTAAGCTCCATTTATTTTCTTTGTTTTTATATATCAAAGAAAACCTACAGAAAGGCTTCATTCACAAATCTTCTCCTGCCAGTGCAGGATTCTTCTTTGTGGAAAAGAAAGATGGATCTCTTTGCCCATGCATCGACTATCAGGGTGTCAACAAGATGCCCATAAAAAACGGTAACCACTGCAACTGATCTCTGAGTTCTTTAACTGCTCGAGTCCAAAATCTTCACCAAACATGACTTGCGGGGAGCTTACAATCGGATTCACGTACATGAAAGCGATAAATGGAAGACCCGAGATGAGATCTTCAGAGATCTTCTATACATTTGTGTTATCGTATATCTCAATGACATTTTAGTCTTCTCGTTTAATCTTAAATCTCATCGTGGTCACGTTCGCCAGGTACTAAGATGCTTATGAAGCAACCAGCTCTATACCAAGCTTGAAAAATGCATCTTTGAACAGACCAGCCTCCCCTTCCTAGGCTATATTGTCTCTGACAATTGCCTACAAATGGATCTTGCCATATTTTCTGCAGTTCTGCAATGACCCCTATTATTATTATTATTTATTTTAAAGCGCCATTGATTCCAGGGCGCTGTACATTCGAGGGGGTTACATACATTACATAAGTCAAACGAGTACAGTGATAAGGGATAATGACAATTGGCACGACAGAGGGAGAGAGGACCCTACCCACGAGGGCTGACAATCTACAAGGAGGGGGAAAGAGACAGGAGGTGAGGGGCAGTCATGTCTGTGGAGGAAGTAGTGACAAGATTAGTGAAGGTTATAGGCAAGCCTGAAGAAATGGGTTTTCAGGTTGCTTTTGAAGCTGGTGAAAGTGGAGGAGAGTCTGATGTGTTGGGGCAGTAAGTTCCAGAGTGTGGGTGAAGCACGGGAGAAGTCTTGGAGACGGTTGTGTGAGGAGTTGAGGAGAAGGCCCTGTGAGGAGCGGAGAGTGCGTGAGGGGAGATATTTGGATAGGGCAGAGATGTATGGATGGGAGAGGTCATGGAGAGCCTTGTAGGTCATGGTTAGTAGCTTAAAATGAATTCGCTGGGCAATGGGAAGCCAGTGAAGGGATTGGCAGAGGGGAGAGGCAGAGGAGTAGCGAGGAGAGAGGTGGATAAGACGGGCAACAGAGTTAAGGATGGATTGGAGGGGAGCGAGGGTGCTAGCTGGGAGGCCACTGAGAAGGATGTTGCAGTAGTCTAGGCGGGAGATGACAAGGGGGGTTCCATGCCATACAATGCTTCTTGGGCTTTGTTAACTATTACTGACAATTTGTACCTCCCTTCTCTACTGTGGCAATCCCAAACTCTGGCCGCCAGAGGTGGAAGAAACATTTTCCCGTCGGAAGTCTGCATTTGCCTCTAAACCTATCTTATCTCGTCCAGATCCAGAAAAACCATTCTTCCTTGAGGTGGACACCTCATTTGTGGGACTCATGCAGAAAACTCCCAAGGCCAAACCATCGCCGACGACTTCTTCTTTAAAACTTTTTCCCCTACAAAAAGAAAGTACACTATTGGAGATCATGAGTTACTGGCCATCAAATTGGCCTTAGAAGAAAGCCGTCATCTGCTGTACAGGACTCACCACCTGGTTAATATATATACAGACCACAAAAATTCCTGTATTTATAGATGGCACGCGCTTGAACCCATGACAAGCTAGAAAGTCCCCCTTCTTTTCTTACTTCGATTTCTTGCCACATTTCACACTGGTGGACAAGAATGTCAATGTTGATTCTCTGTCCCGGTGCTTCTGAAATTGTGGGTCAAGATTCGGCAGCTCAACATATCATCCTTCCTGAACGCCTGATTGATGTGGCACCCATCCGTCTACGACAAATTTCTTGGAGAAAAAATCTTTGTTCCCAGCCTGTAGGAAGCAAATTCTCTCCTGGGGTCATGCCTATAAATTGGCTGGTCACCCTGGAGTCCACACAATGCTTCATCTGATCTCCTGGCCAACCATGTTCCAGAATCCAAGGAGTTTGTGGCCAGCTGTGTGACTTGTGCTCTTTATAAGATTCCGTACCAGAAACCAGCTTGTCTCCTGCTTCTGTTACCTGTGCCTGAAAAACCCTGGGCTCATATCGTCTTCCTTTTTTTATGGATCTACCTCTCTAGTCTAGTTGCACTGTCAAAGGGTGGTTGTCAAGCAATTCTCTAAAATAGCGCTTTTTGTACCCCTGGCTGCCCTGTCCTACGCTTCTCAGCTTGCCTCTTAATTCTTTCGCTACATTTTCCACCTGCACAACCTGCCTCTGCAAATTGTGGCAGACAGGGGGGTCCAATTAGTTTCCAAATTCTGGCATACCCTATGGTCCTGGATGCAGGTGAAGATAGACTCCTCCTTGGCCTACCACCCGCAGTCCAACAGGCAAGTGGAGCGGGTGAACCAAATTTTAGGTACCTATTTTTTACCATTTTGTTTCTTCACATCGAGGTGACTGGACTGAGCTGTTGCCATGGGTAGAAATCTCATACAATAATCACCATGGAGAATCTATTGGCTACTTTTCCTTCTATGTGGTTTATGAGCAACACACACAAATTCCTCTCCCTTTGCCAACATCTAAGTTCCAGCAGTGGAGTCTCTGGTCCGCAACTTCTTCGCATCTGGCAAGAGGCTCGCCAGTGCTTTGCCCAAAATGAAGGCTTAAACAGATAAAAAGCGCCGACCTCCTCCTGTATTCCACCCAGGGGACAAGGTGTGGTTATCTACCAAATATATCCGACTCAAAGTATCGCAAGTTTGCTCCGTTGTTCCTTCGTCTTTTCCCAGTGATCAGCCAAGTGAACCCGGTATGTTATAAACTGCCTGCCTTCAGCTTTATGTATCCCCAATACTTTCCATGTCTTCCTCCTGAAGCCCTTAATCCTCAACCACTTCTCTTCCAAGCTGGTGTTGCAATCTACTGAAATCAGTCAAGGGAATTCTTATGAAGAACAAGAGATTCTGGATGCCAAAATTCACAGGGAGAATCTCATTGACTGGAAAGGGTTTGTGCCAGAAGAGTGATCCTGGGAACCTTTTGAAAATATTAATGTCCCAGAGCTTCTCCGAAAAATTCCATCTCTCTCTGACTCAAAAGAGGAGGGTAAGGACTAAGGAGGAGCAGGGTACTGGCACGAGTCATGCCGTGGACCCCACACCAGGCCACAGAGCGCTCATGGTCCCCGGATCCACGCTGCTACTTATTCACCTCTTCCTGGTCCTGCTTGCTTGCACATCTCTGCTGTGTGCCGGCATGTGCATCCTTCCTAGGGCACACACGCATCGGCTCTGTGAAACTTAAAAGGCCAACACACCAGTACTTGGTTAATTGCTAGGCACTGACCCTTTATCTTGCCTCCACCGCCTGATCACCTTGCTGGATTTTTGGTGTTCGTGCCCTAGTGAAAGCCCGTGATTAGATTGTATTCCTGCCCGTGTTCCCTACCTTCTGCCCGTGACCTCAACCACATTGCTGCCTGCTCTAACCATATTCCCTGTCCCCGACTACGTCTCTGTCTACGATTCTGTACCACACACCCCAGTCGCCACCAAAAGCGCATCCGGGGTAGCAAGCTGGAAGTCTTTCGCCACTCAAACCCAACTGGCCTTGCAGTGGGCTCTCGAGAAGACCAGGAGGCTCCTTAGACTACGCTCCATGACGCAGCATATACCACCGCTTGCAGTGGTCCAGAGAATCCCACCACCAATGTTAAAATGTGCCTTGGATGCCCATGAACCTGTTGCCAGTTAACTAGATTTTTTTCCTTGGACCACATTTTATAAGTTCTAGTTACAGCATACTGGAAAACACCCTACAAAATCTGCAATTTGGGAGATTACTTGATCCATTTGTAAAGTCCTCCAAATTTTGAGCTTGTCATGATCTTTACCTCTGCCCATTTATCCTGCTTTCAACATATCAACTTCAAGAACCAACTGTTCTCTTGCTGCCTCATATACCCCCTCCACCATTGGTCAGATGCCATTATAATGAGATAGTGTTATCCACTTCACCTGTCAGTAGTTTTAATGTCATGGCTCATTGGTGTACATCTATATGCCTGTAAACGTACATTAGGGCAAATATAAGGTATGTAAAGCCCTAGGGGTCTTAAGATAAAAGATGCCTGTATATAAAGACAAACCCCAGATGTGCAAAATGCCTATGTTCTCATGCAGGTGACTAAGGATGTCCCTTCAACATTGATCATGGTTGCTGTCAAAGTGAAAAGGCTTAATGGCTGAGGTTAGGGATTCACCAATTCATGTCATTGCTGCAGGAATGTTACTGTCAATTACAACCAGCCATTCTCTTATCAGAGATTGGACTGATGCAGCTGCTGTACCGTGCATTCACTAAGGCATATAAAGTCATGAAAAAAGTACACCTATGTTTGTGTATTATAATCAGAACCTGAAGGTTCATTGTGTGGTCCTCACCAACTGCTAGAAACCAACAATAAAACAAATTTTAATGTTTAGTCAATGTGTAATTATTTTATACTCACTGGCTATCCTTTTTTTGCAGCATTTTGTTGTGTTATTCCTGTTTTGTCAGCATTTTTAAATGTATGTGGGTGGCACTTTGTATAAGTGTTTTTATGTTGTTTTTCAAAACCTATGGAAAAGCCTGTAAGAAACTACCCTCAAAATCACAACAAAAATCAAAAAAACAAAATCACTTTTGAGCGGATTTTCTAATTCAGTCTAATACTTAGCAGAAACTTAGACTGGACAATCTAAACATGCACCGAATTTAAATTTAAATGGTTCAAGCTGTCTAATAAATGTGCCGCATCTTTAGACCCTTTTGTCTAATTTTGCAAAACCTATTAGTTGACTTTGTTTACGCCAATAACTACACCAAAATGTTGGCACTTTTTTTTCAAGATGTTTCATTGAAACCCATGTCTCATTTTTTTGTGCAGTCATGCCCCTTTCTCGGATGAGATGCAAAAGTGTTGAAAACACACGATGTATGCCATTTTTTTGCAGGAAGATTGTGCCTCAATTATTCAAAACTAACATTGGGACAGATCTCAGCTTTCAATTTCCAGAGCAGATTAAAAAATAAAAAACGTCCTCTGATTGCTTGCTACGGGCAACAAGGCCCTCCCAGAGTCATAACTTTTTTATTTTTTCATCCACATAGACATATGAGGGCTTTTATTTTGCAGGACAAGATGTACTTTTTAATGGTGTCATTCATCATACCATTGAATATACTGAGAAACCACAATTAGCAGCTACATGCTATGTAGCGGGATTGTGCTGCGATCCGGCTACAAAGCTTCGTGCCGCTCCTAGAACGTACTCAAGTGTCCAATGTCGGTAAGGGGTCAATAAATGAGCTCCAATCTGTTTAAAAAGAAAGGACAAAAAATTCACGTCTTGACCAGTGGAAAATTAAGGGAACTAAAAAATATAGAGGACTTTTAGCAATATATAAAAAAGTACAAAAACAACTTAAAGGCGTTGTTCCACTTAAGACAATGATGGCATATCGCTATGATATACCATCAATGTCTGATAGGCGAGAATAAAAGAGGTGGGACCCGAACCTATCACCGAAACCTCTCCTTTCCGAACAGAGAGTTGGTCGAAACTCTCTCATAGACATGAATGGAAGTTCAGGGTTTAGTCAAATGTGTCATGCCTGGCATACAGTGGGGAAAAGTATTTAGTCGGCCACCAATTGTGCAAGTTCTCCCACTTACAAAGATGAGAGAGACCTGTAATTGACATCATAGGTAGACCTCAACTATGAGAGACAAAATGAGAAAACAAATCCAGAAAATCACATTGTCTGATTTGGAAAGAATTTATTTGCAAATTATGGTGGAAAATAAGTATTTGGTCAATAACAAAACTTCATCTCAATACTTTGTTCTATATCCTTTGTTGGCAATGACAGAGGTCAAACATTTTCTGTAAGTCTTTGCAAGGTTGGCACACACTGTTGATGGTATGTTGGCCCATTCCTCCATGCAGATCTGCTCTAGAGCAGTGATGTTTTGGGGCTGTTGCTGGGCAACACGGATTTTCAACTCCCTCCAAAGGTTTTCTATGGGTTTGGGATCTGGAGACTGGCTAGGCAACTACAGGACCTTGAAATGCTTCTTACGAAGCCACTCCTTCATTGCCCTGGCGGTGTGCTTGGGATCATTGTCATGCTGAAAGACCCAGCCATGTTTCATCTTCAATGCCCTTGCTGATGGAAGGAGGTTTGCACTCAAAATCTCACGATACATGGCCCCATTCATTCTTTCTTGTACATGAATCAGTCGTCCTGGTCCCTTTGTAGAAAACAGCCCCAAAGCATGATGCGGCCACCCTGATGCTTCACAGTAGGTATGGTGTTCTTTGGATGCAACTAAGCATTCTATCTCCTCCAAACACGATGAGTTGTGTTTCTACCAAAACAGTTCTACTTTGGTTTCATCTGACCATATGACATTCTCCCAATACTCTTCTGGATCATCCAGATGCTCTCTAGCAAACTTCAGACGGGCCCGGAGATGTACTGGCTTAAGCAGGGGGACACATCTGGCACTGCAGGATCTGAGTCCCTGGCGGCGTAGTGTGGTACTGTTGGTAGCCTTTGTTACATTGGTCCCAGCTCTCTGCAGGTCATTTTAGGTCCCCCGTGTGGTTCTGGGATTTTTGCTCACTGCTCTTGTGATCATTTTGAACCCACGGGGTGAGATCTTGTGTGGAGCCCTCAATCGAGGGAGATTATCAGTGGTCTTGTATATCTTCCATTTTCTAATTATTGCTCCCACAGTTGATTTCTTCACACCAAGCTGTTTGCCTTTGAAGATTCAGTCTTCCCAACCTGGTGCAGGGCTACAGTTTTGTTTCTGGTGTACTTCGACAGCTCTGTGGTCTTCACCATAGTGGAGTTTAGAGTGTGACTGTTTGAGGTTGTGGACAGGTGTCTTTTATAGTAATAACATGTTCAAACAGGTGCCATTACTACAGGTAATAAGTGTAGGACAGAGGAGCCTCTTAAAGAAGAAGAAACAGGTCTGTGAGAGCCAGAAATCTTGCTTGTTTGTAGGTGACCAAATACTTATTTTCCACCAAAATTTGCAAAAAATGTTTTTCCAAATCAGACAATGTGATTTTCTGGATTTGTTTTCTCATTTTGTCTCTCATAGTTGAAGTCTATGATGTCAAGTACAGGCCTCTCTCATCTTTTTAAGTGGGAGAACTTGCACAATTGGTGGCTGACTAAATACTTTTTTTCCCCCACTGTATAATGCACCTTGTTTTAGTGTACAACAGTTCATTTATATAGAGAATAGGGCATCAATAGTTTTTTGGTGCAAAATACACCAAAAATATGGCACAGCCCTAATGGGACACGTCGCCCTATGTACAGTAACTGTAAAATCCATAAGTGTACCTAGCAGGAAGGAACAGCAGAAGCCTATACTATAGCATCCATTTCTGGGTCTGGCTCAAAAAATGCAGTGGCAGTTTTCCAAAAAATAGTCTTATGGCTGATTTCACACGGTGCGGTTTATGGGCGTTGTTGCACTTGCAGTACTGCTCTGCAATTAAACTGCCTTTATTACCACCAAGTTTCTTTTGGTTATCTAAATTGTTCGGAAAGGTGCCTTAAGTTAGTAATCAATCACTGTCTTTAAATTTATTGCGGATTATAAACACAGCAATTGATTACTCACTAGTAACACCTTTCCAAACTATTTTGATAACTGAAAGAATTTTGATGATAATATATAGCAGTTTAATTGCTGTGAAGTACTGCAAGTCCAAAAGCACATCTAAACTATACCATGTGAAAGCATCCTAACAACAGTTTTGAAAAAAGTTTTGAAGTTTTGAAAAAAATGCTTTGAAAAGAATGCATTTTTTTCAAGCATTTTTTACAAAAACTACTGGGCCAGATGCGAACTGATATCTAATACACAAATATAAAATATACTGCAGATGTGGATGTGGCTATTCCTTTTTTTCACTTTTTTCAAATTGCAGTATGCAGTAGGTGTAGTGTTTTTCTCCTCATAGACCTCCAAAGTTTTTTGTGCTACACCAACAAAAGCATGTGTGCATTGGTTTTGCATTTTTGTTTGCAGCACTTTGGCACATAGTAAATCATCTTATGGATCACATGATTTGTAATGGGGAAAAATAAATAAAAAATACATATACCAAAATATACTTTTTTTGCAAAATATGCTACAAAAATGATAAAAAGCATGCATTTTTAAAGCTTTTTTTGTAACCAAAAATTACTAGTAAAAGGTAAGTGTAAAGGAGGCTTTACAATGTATTTTCTGTATGTATACATCCTTGAATTACTGAATATCTTCTGTTATCGGTTATTAACAATTAGTAAAGGCAATTTGTCCAGCATGCTCCTTAAAATGTTCTTTGTTCCATGTCTTAAACTAGGATATACAAACAAACATGCAGACGCTTACGCGTTTCAGGATGCAAAGATCCTTAATTATAGGGTATGATTAAGGGCCCTTGTGGCCTGTAATGCATAAGCATCTGCGTGTTTGTTTGTATATCCTGGTTTTAGACATGGAATAAATAACATTTTAAGGAGGATGCTGGACAAATTGCCTTTACTAATCATTTGCCGTTAACTCACAACGTCCGTTCAACCTCCTTCCCGGTGAGCCGGTATATTTTTATATTTTGCTATTGGTTATTAACACTGGCACATTCCCTCATAAAAATTTGGTTTCCTCTAATAGTGTCAACTTTTTCTTTTCCGCCATGATGCAGCAGCTCCTCTCCACTCAACAGCAGCAGCTGTCTTCCGTGGTTTTGTCTACATCATCAGCTCCTGGTTGTTTGTCGGCTCTAAACTACATCTGTCTATGCCGAAAAAGTGCGATGGGGACCCCAAGGCCTTTCATCACCCAGTGATCCCTGCATGTGGAACTGATGGCCAGTCAGTTTTCTACTGAAAGGTCTATGGTGGCTTTCATGGTCAGCCTCTTCTCCGGGAAAGCCCTGTCATGGGCTACTCCTCTCTGAAACAGACGATCAGGTCACGGCCAACCTCGCCATGTTCCTCAGTTAGTTCTGCAGCGTCTTTGAGGAACCAGCCCAAACCTCTTCTACCGAGACTGCCTTACTGATCCTGCATCAAGGAGACTCTTCCGTAGGTGAATACGCAGTGCAATTCCCCACCCTGGCCTCAGAATTGTCCTGGAACAATGTGGCATTGAGTGCCATCTTAAAGAAGGGCCTCTCCAGCCAGATAAAGGATGCCCCATCTGCCCAAGACCCCCCTTCTACCCTAAGTGACCTTATCCACCTGGACACTCAGATTGATGTACGCTTCTCAGAGAAGCCAGAGGAGCTCCGTCAAGAGTTCGAACCGGCCAGGACACATCATCTACCCCATCTTGCTCTGGTATTTAAATGGCCTACACTCCTTCCCTGCCAGCCACCGAGGAGGCCATGCATGTAGACAGAGCCCTCCTGACTCCGTAAGAGCTGCCCTGACAATGTCAGGAGAACCAGTGCCAACCCTGAACATTACTGCAGGGACTGTCCTCACCGTCCACAATGTCTAGAGAATGCACACACGTAGGCTACCTGGGAGAGACATCCCTAGGTGTGAGCAATTCCTCTCCACATTTGACCATGCCGTTATAAGTCTTGACCGGTTCTGGAATCCGGTTCCAAGTTGCAGCTTCGCCTGGAGAAACCTCTGGCCATCTCCTCAGTCAACGGGGAGCTTCTCAGTGACTCAGTCCAATTCTGTACTGATCTCTTGTCCCTTCAAGTGGGGACGTTACATAAAGAGAGACTCGCATTTTATGTACTATCCCGTTCTTCCTCAGCAGTTCTTCTCGGTCTCCTGTGGCTGCAGCATCATACCCCTATGCGCAACTGGAAAACGGGTGAGGTCACGCTTTAGGATCAAGACTACCAGTTTCACTGTTTGGTGGCACCTTGCCCAGGGCACCCCACCTCTCAACTAACATCCTCCAAGCCTCTGTCGGGTGTGCCTGCTTCATACCAGCACTTCGTGGACGTTTTCTTTGAGAAGCAAGCTGAGAATTTTCCTCTTCATCGTTCTTATGACTGCCCTATAGACCTGCTGCCTAGTACCAGTCCTCCTCAGGACAGAGTCTACCCATTGTCTGTACCAGAGACTCAGGCCGTGTCGGCCTACATCCAAGAAAATCTCCAGAAGGGGTTTATTCGTAAGCCCTTCTCTTAAGCCGGTGCCAGGTTTTTTATGTAGAGAAAAATGACGGTTCCCTATGTCCAAGTATTGATTACCGTTGTCTCAATAAGATAACCATAAAGAACCGTTATCCCTTGCCATTGATTACTGAATTCTTTGACCTGCTCCACGAAGCCAAGATTTTTTCCAAACTGGACCTGTGGGGAGCATACAACCTCATAGAGGCCATACAGCGTTTTCTGTGTTTCACCAACTATAATAGGCAATTAACGCCACACCTCTCGATGGCGGTGGCCCTAATGGTGGAACTCACCAAGAAGAACGGCAACTCAAAGGAATTTCCACCAGTGGCTGAAGAAGCCTTCTCTAGGCTGAAATCAGCATTTACCTCTGCACCCGTGCTTTCCCAGACAGATACTGTGAAGCCATTTTTCCTATAAGTCAATGTCTCTTCAGTGGGGGCCACAGAGAAGAATTACACCATTGGGGATTGGGAAAATTGGCTATCAACCTGGCCTTGGAAGAATGGTGCTATCTCCTGGAGGCGGCTTGTCACCTGGTCAATATCTACACCAACCTCATAAACCTCCTGTACCTCCAGACAGCCCAACGTCTAAATTAGTGCTAAACCTGATAGTCACTCTTCTTTTCCAGGTTTGATTTCCTAATTCATTTTCACCCTGCAGAAAAGAGTGTCAAGGCGGATGTCCTTTCCTGAGCCTCTGATGTGATGGTCAAGTAGAGAGAGTCAATCAGGTCCTGGGCAACTACTTTTGCCACTTCATTTTGGTGTGTCTAGACAACTGGGCCTCTTTAGATCCTGTATTTCCTCTTTATATTCCAATCCATTGGCACAAACCTGTATTCCAGGTTTCTTATCTAGACCGTTTCCCCTGAAAAAAAGGTATGCGTTAGGGATGCCCACTGTCTCCCTTATTGTTTAGCTATGGAACCTATGGAACCTATTGAGCTATGGAAAACTCTTGAATGTAATCCAAATTTTTCAGGCATAAATGTCGGCACTTCCAGGGTGAAGATAGATTTACTTGCTGTTGACTTACTTGTTTACCTTTACCACCCCTTGACTGAAGTCCCCGTAGTTCTGAACTTGATCTATGACTTTGGGCTCTATTCAGGCTTTAGGATTAATGTCTCGAAGTCAGAAGTCGAAGTCTTGGACCTTTCATCCCCTAACTCGGGTAGTCAATCTGCACTGCAAGCCTTACCCATTTCAGTAGCCAAAACCTCGATTAAATATTTAGGCATTCACATGGGCAAAACTCCAGAATCAATTTATCAGCTTAACTCTTCCCCTTTGTTCATCAAAATTTTTAAAGAATTGGACAGATGGACCCATCTTTCCTTCCCCTGTTAACGAAATGTCACCTTCTTAAAATGACATTCCCAAAATTGCTTTACTTGCTACAGACGATTCCCTTCCTTCTCAAACATAAAGACATTACCAGTCTCTATTCTTCCTTTTCCTTCTTTTTATGGAACAAAAAGCACCCGAGAATTGCTTTAGCCAAGCTGCTGCTACCAAGGGACGAGGGGTGATTGAACCTTCTGGACCTGAGGATTTATAACTTGACTAGCTTACTATGCCATAGTGCAGATTGGATTAACCAAACCATAAGGTATTCTAATTTATCTATTGGATCACCACTAGCTTCCTCTTGGGCACTTTAAAATTTTTTACATGTTGGATACTCTTCTCTCCCTAGGGTGGCAAAGCATAGTCTTATCCTACGGGATATGATAGGTGCATGGAAGGCAACCATAACTCTGTTATCTTTGCCCTATCAGTTCAGCAGATATCTTACCCTTGGCGGTCATCCAGAGCCTCGGTGGGGCCTTGATGATCCTCAAATCAAAACTTGGTGAGAGAGGGGTATTGTGAACATGTCCCAACTTATAGACACTATACAATAAAAATTATACTCATTCTCTGAACTATCTGCAACATATGACCTGCCTTCATCCCATTTTTTAGCCTTCTCACAGATCTCAAACAGAATACATTTGACCATATCCTAGGTTCTTCTTCCTCATCATCTCACTCCCTATTAACACTTTGGGCCACATGTATGAAAACTGTCTAAGTCTAAAATTCACTTTGTTGCCCATAGCAACCAATCAGAGAGCCCATCTCATTTCATATAGTGCTCTGGAAAAATGAGAGGGGAACTCTGATTGGTTGCTATGAGCAACAAAGTGAATTTTAGACTTAGACAGTTTTCATACATGTGGCCCTTTATGTCGGTCTTAGATGAAACAGGGGAGGAATGTCTTCTCTTAAGATTTTTAACCAATGGGAGAACATCTATCCTGATCAGGACATCTCGCAGAAAATCCTTCAAGGGTAGAACACCATCAATAAATATATTATCAGCGAAAAATGGAAGGATATGTACTTTTAGAATAGCACACTCGGCAGTTTACGGATTTAACATCCCTCCTCACCTCAATAATCCAAATAGGCTGACTGCATGCCCTAAATGTGACATGCCCTGCACTGATTTTGTGCATAGCATCTGGATATATAGGGACACTATAAAACTTTGGGAAGATCCTAAATTTTTAAAAACATGGGAAGCCTTTATCAATACCTTTTATTCCTCTGCGGACATTAAGGACATTATGCACCCTTTTTTATACGTATTCTGGTATCTTTCATCCTGTTTGGCGGGTACTTTGGGTCGTCTGCATGTAAGTGCACCTCTTCAACCTTAGTTTTTCTTTCATATTTATTGGGGAATCATGGTTCATCTTCATTTTCTTTTCCTCTCCCTTCCCTCTTTGCGGAATAGGCTACATCTGTAATCCACCTCTTTTCATACGGCAAAGTTACTGTTTTTTGGTTTCGGTCCTACAGCATCATGTAGGTATGTAGGCATTTTGTATGTATTTCATGGCACTCTGTGTATATTAGGTATATGCTTTAATCTGGTTATACGTTCGGTATTACCGCTATCTTTAGTGTCATCTCTACTTTAAAGATCCAGACCTGTATCTTTTATGATCGAAGTACAAATTTTGAAAAATCCCTGGATCAATGACCCCTCTCCAGAATCCTAGACACTATAACTTGTTATATTATTATGCTCCAGAAATGCATCCAAACCCTTTTTGAACTCTTTTAGTGAATTCACCATGACAATTCCTCTGCAGAGAGTTCCACAGTCCACTGCTCTTAAAAGTAAAGAATCCCTTTCTAAAGTTTATGTAGAAACTTTCGTTCCTCAAGACGTAGAGGATGCCCCCTTGTTCTAGATATAGTCCCCGGGTATAAAAAAATCTTTGGGGAGATCTCTATATTGACCTTTGACGTATTTAAACATATTTATTATGTCCCCCCGAAGCCGTCTTTTCTCTAAACTAATAACCCTAATCTTGCTAATCTTTTTGGGGACTGTAGTCCACCCAA
>JAODAL010052425.1:0-25985 GCA_025379985.1 Phyllomedusa bahiana
ATAATCAATGTCCTTTTTAAACAAAAAATGGTGGTTAAAAGACCCCCTTTTTGTGGATTTTTTTAAATTTGGGGGTCATCTTTTTTGGGGCTCAGCTGCTTTTCCAGGACAGGTATAGTCAATGTCCTTTCAAAAACATGATGGTTCAAATCAACTGCCTTCTCCACTTTTTAATTTTGGGTGATGCAGGTTTTAAGGGTCAGGCTGTGGACAAGACGGGTATAAATGGCTGGACTTTTTTTTCTTTTGCTTTTTATAACCTAAGGTTTTTGCCAAAAGATGACTGTTCCATTTGACTTTTTTGGGAAAGTTAATTTCACTTCTCCACCTTTTTGGGGGTGTAATAAAAAGGTGTTGTTCTCTCCCATAGATTTTAAAAGGTCATCCCTAATCGATCCCAAATCGAAAAACCTTATCATAGCGCCGACATCGACTATCGATCGACTCGATAGCCAACCAATCGCTCAACACTAACAGACCCAACTTCACCAATAAAAAATGCTTGGTACAAATTAATTTGGTTTAAGCCCTTTTCTCTATATAATATTTTGAGTCAAGGAAATCCACAAATTTTATACATTCGATATGGAGTATACTGAGAGGCTATATTTATGTTTTAATCCATTTCCCCTATGTATAAGACAAAGGAGATTTTGCATACACATTTGTATATAAAGGACCATTTTTTCAGTGTAATTTTTACATCAGCATCTTTAATATTTTAGTATTCGCCTCATAACGAAACCTTTGCAAAGAGAGTTTATCCATGAAGTGAAGGACCAGTTAGCCCAAAAGCTCGCTGCAGAGGAGTATTTTTTGCTAGTACGGGCCCGTCCACACGGCATTGTTTTTTCTGGGTTTTTTCAATATTTGCGATTTGGAAATTGTCTGAAAACCAACAAGCAGCAATCCCTAAAATTTTTTAACAGAAAAACGCCACTAAAGTCGCACCCTGATGGAAATTTTTCGCCACGTTCTGAAAAACTCGGGACATGCACATTTTTCCAACCGGTTTTTGGGTGGAAGGTGTACTAGTCAATGGTTAAGGGGGACAGGCGAATATGCAAACCGTGGACAGGACCATCCCCCAAAACCATTGAAAAGACGAACAGAATCCGACTGGTATTTTACACTTGCCGTCGGGCCTACCCTAAAAGTCTATGGACCATGTCCTGTTTTTCTAAATTTACAGGTCTGAAAAAGAATCACACCCTTTGTATCTCATTCAATCTATGGCGACATAGTTGAAGCATTTTTTTGAATTAAAAGCAAGAACAGAAATTTGTCCAAAGACCTTTTTAATTTTGAATTTCCAAATTAAATTTTAAATAGCAATACTGTCTTTTCTACTTTTTGGGTTTAAAATTTTGAGTCTTGTGTCAGCTAAGAAGGGTTTCCTTTAAAAAAAAAGTGAAATAAGTAAAGGGTTAAAACAAAAAAGTTTGTCTAAAGAGACATCAAGACTGCAATGTCATGCTGCTAAACTGCCAATAATAGGAAATTGGTTTTTTGTTCCCGTCTTTGTAAATGTAATAAAAAATTTCAGCACAATGTTTTCTGACATTTCCCAAAAACCCGCTGTTTTTAAACCCCTTTAAAGACCTTTGGGGGTTGAGTACGTCCCAGGGCCGCTAAGGGGGGTTTTTCAGGGGGGTCCCCGCCGCAACCCCCCCCGCACAGCTGCCGGGTGTTAGCGGCTAAAAACGCCCCTAACACCCCGGCAGTAAA
Organism: Phyllomedusa bahiana; assembly: GCA_025379985.1. Classification (NCBI taxonomy): domain Eukaryota; kingdom Metazoa; phylum Chordata; class Amphibia; order Anura; family Hylidae; genus Phyllomedusa; species Phyllomedusa bahiana. The sequence continues at coordinate 1,729 of JAODAL010052425.1, forward strand.
AGGGACCGGTGGGTGGCCCGGCCCCCTGGCGGGTGTTTAACCCTCAGACCCCCGGGCAAAGAAGGCCCGCGGGGGTCCCCCCCCCGAAATTTAACCCCCCCCCAACGGTTTCCGGGCCCCCGAAGGGACGGGCATCGGCACCTGGCCGATCCCGATTACCGGGCTTTTGGTTTGGGGGGGGCCTTGGGGAAGGCTCCCCTTTTATTTACCCTGGCCGGGGTTTTCCCCCACTTTGGCCGCGACGGAAATGGGGGGGAAACCCCCCATCTTTGTTTCAACCCAATGCTTTTTCCCTTTTAAAAGCATTAGGGGTTTTATTAACCATTGGCCACCTTTGGGTCAAGTACCATAGCTGGCCCCAATGTACAGTTTTAAAAAAAAAAAAAAAAAGTTTTTAAGTACAAAAAAAAAAAGGGATTTAAAGTTCCCTATCCCCCCCCCTTTCCCCTTTTTTTCAAATAAAATTTATTAAAAAAATTAAAAAAATTACACATAATTTTGGTATCGGGCCCGGCCCGAAAAAGTCCAATCTATAAAAAATTTAAAAATCATTTTTTCCCCTTTAACTGAACAACCGAAGTAAGAAAAATTCCAAACGCCAAAAAATTGGGGGTTTTTTTTGGGCCTTTTTTACCAACTCAAAAAATTTAATAAAAATGATCAAAAAAGGGCGTTTTTGCTTTGAAATAAAAAGCGAAAAAAATACACTTCAGCCCCCAAAAAATTCCCCCACTGATGGCCGTAGGGGTTAGTAACAAAAAATTAGGGGGGGTCGCACAAAAAAGGCCCCCGTGGCCCCAAATTTCAAAAAAAGAAAATTTTTTGGAATTTTTTTACAGTACCAAAAAATAAATGGGGGAAAACCCCACAAGTTTGGTATTTTCCGGATTTCATAAAAAACCTGAAAAAACAGATAACGAAATTTTTTTACCCAAAATTTAACGCCCGTAAAAGAAAACCCCGCAAAACATGGGGGAAAAATTTCATTTTTTTTTCCCCAATTTGTCCCCTTGGAAATTTTTTTTCCGGGTTTCCCCAGTTATTCTATAAGTATTGTGTTTTTCACCCTTAGAAAGAAATTTCTTTTTCCCCCAAAAATAAAACCCTCATGGTCTATGAGGGTTTTAAAAAAAAAAAAAGTTATGGCTTTTAGGGAAGGCGGGGGAGGGAAAAACGAACCCTTGGGCACCCAAAAAAAAAAGCCCGGTCCTTTAGGGGTTTAAAAGTGGGCCATATTTACCCATAATTTGTTTAAATTTTTAGTAGCAAAAAAACCCAAATCTGTTAAAAAAAAAAGTAATGTCAGCTTGTTGGAGTCATAAATTCTGGGGAAAAACAGTTTTTCTAATTTTTGTTTTGGAGGGCTAGGTATTAAGCCCCTTTACCTTAAAGGGTTTTACACGAGGTGTATTTGCGTGGTGTACTTCGGCACGTAATTACGTTGAAGTACGCTCCACAAATTTGGTAAAATCATTTAACAAGTACAGCACTCACCTGTCTCTTCTCTCAGGTGCTTACAAAGCCCGGAAAGTTTAATGAGGCAGAAAGGTTTCCTTGCGTTCCCAAGGTTTCAACCCCTTTTTTAAGTGCATACTTTCAACAACGGTAGTAAAGGCGTATTGTGGCGCATACATGTTCATGTCTCAATGCACCTTGTAAACATCACCTAATAACTAGGATATAGTGAATGTAATGTAATTTTACTGGCCAGAAGGCATAGGATTTTCTTTGTTCTGTGTATGTGATTTTAATTCCATAAGAAACAAATAAAGTTGGTTAAGGTGTGCCGAAACAAGAACCTCTTACATTGTACTAAATTTTTTAGGATCTTGAAAACCCCTCTTGCCCAGAAGACGTGACCCTTTTTCACTAATCCCTTTATTTTATTTTTTTTAGGGCTATCAATATTTTGTTTTTAATTTTTTTGTGGGACAAGACAGCTTTTCTTTTAGCATAAAAATAGATGCTTTTTTTTTAGGAATTGTTTCTATTATATAGCACACACTAATGAAAAACAATGTTAACTTTTTTGGTTCTTTCACTTCATCATCTGATATATTTGGTACAACTTATGACATTTATGAAATACAATAATCCTACTTTAATTGTATTCTGTAACGACATCATATATGTGAATATTACCCATAATTAACCCATAAAAGATGTAAAGTCTTTGGCCACTTTTGGTGTGGAAAAAAAATTAACTTGTCTTTCTTACTTGGCATCTATATGGCATCTATACATTGGCAGTCAAGTGGTTGGTTACAATTTTCTGGTTAAATTTAGGAAAAGATAAAAACCATGTGCCATTTGCTACAAAATTGTAGGAATTCTCTGTGAACCATGAGCAGTTTTCGACATGGCTCTCACCACTAGGTTTGACAAAAGCCATCCTTTTCTTATCTAATGCTCATCATTCACCTCACCCTTCTTATCCAAGACTCTTTGCCTAACCAAGCTCTAAAGGGGAAACGTTTTCCTTGGGGAGAGCACCATAAAGGTATATGGAGACTTAAAGGGGTTTTGCCACGATGTAATGTTGACGTTGGATCCTCCAAAATGGGTATTTAATCACTTTTTCTAAATATATGTGATTACAAAAAGTGAAGCCTCTGAGAGTTACAGCTTTCTTTACATGCCCTTAGTTACTTAAAATTTTGCATTAGACACGACCAGCAGCTGAGAGCAGCTGATCTGGCCGCACTTACGTGTTTGCACTTCTTATCTGATGACAGGGAATTTGAACAAGCTGGCAGGGGACTGTGGAGAAAGATCTTGTCTTTTGTATAGAGAATCTGTGATTATTTGAGTAAACATTGCACAATGTTCCCTGCTTCATGGCTGTGTTCTCAGCCCCCCCTCTCTCTCTCCCCTGTGAGGCAGCATGTTTGTTTATTTTCTCTTCTGAGCAGATTAAGATGTAAGAAACTCACTTCTTGGCAAAACCCCTTTAAGGCTATGCAATGCTGCTTTGGAAATAAAATATTCAAACAAGCGCTAGACTCTGGCACCACCTATTGGAAGTAACATTCACTAAGGTCACAACTGGCCCATTAAAGGTCCTTAAATCATGGGAAATAAAATATTCTAATAAGCCTCAAGAAAAGAGCTTATTTGACTTTTATTTCCCATTGGGCAACGCATAAGCCAAAAGTCTTCACCTTTATGGTGCTCTCACCAAGGAGAAAAGCTATGTCAAAGTCCTCTCACCCAGCCAACCAGAACTCTTTTCTATATTGATCAGGAGAAAACACCACAAAGCAGCTATCTGCTTGGTTTAAAATCCCTAGTCTTAAATCCTGTTTCAAGGCTCTTAAATGGGTTGAATGTGACTTTAAGGGACCCTTCTTCCAGTAGGTGGTGACAGAGTCCAGTCTTTCTTATTTAAATTTACTAACCAGGAGATGATAAGAAGAGAAAAAAATACAACTCATCTTTCCTCCTAAAAGGACAGATATCTTTAATAGTATTTTATAAAATAAAGAAATATCCTGCATAATGTTATTTATCTATCTATAAGCTTATATAAAGCATATATTTATGACATAAATTCACATTGGATAGGATCACAAAAGGAAAAGTCATGCTTGATAATATATTCGCTTTACATCATAATAATATTGAATCATTAATAAAATGAATTTTTGGGGACTATTATTATTATTTTTTTGCTTAAATATTGCTGTAAATCTCTTTATAAACCCTTATCCTGTTCTGTCTGTGATATGTACTCACATGTTTATTGTGTGTAAATAGCACCCAAGTCTTCTTTTTTGTTATCTAAAAAATGACTGAATGGGTGCAATGCAACGCTTTGAACACATCAATATTGCAATATGCTTTGGTAACTATTAGCTACATGTATTAACAGTGGAACTGACAGGCCCGTTCTAAATAGCTTTAAAGCAATGTAGAATGTGCCAGGATACCATACATACAGGCGCATTGTAGTTCAACTACGATAACTCAGGCTCCACCTGTAACTTGGTCTGGCTGTTCTGTTATGCACCTAGGTTTGACATCAAACATTCATAAATGTGTCTAATTATATGAATGTGGCGCATTACAAAGTGCCGGGTCAGTGCCTAGTGCGACTTTTCAAATATCTGTAGAGCAGGCCTACAACAGCTTTTTGGCGCAAAGCATGCCAGAATAATGGCGCAGTCCCATTCATACATGTCGCCCTACATGTGTAAATTGAGTTCAGTCCAATGCCTACATCCTGTTGCTGTAAATTTGGTAGAATATATCATATGTTTTTAAGGAGCCCTTGTAGGATTTGTTGTCATGTAATTACCAGAGCTTTGATGTGCATGCATTAAGCTGTCTATCAAGGACAAACAGACAACACTTAGGATAGTTGTGGGGTGTAATTACGGCAGGACTTCGCGAGCTCGCGCCGACTCCCGTGGGGTGGGGTGGGGGGGTGACAGCCCTCCAAGCCCATAGACATTCACTACTAGTGGCGCGTATTCGCCGCCAGTAATTGACATGTCACTTATCTCCCCCCGCGGCGTATTGTGCGAGCAGGGTGAGGAGGCGTAATCCATAGTTCTCTACGAGGGCTGTGGGTTACCCTAATGACTGGGACGTATCTCGACCCATATTGAGCGAAGTACTGCGCGAAATACGGGCCGAAATACGTCCCAATTCAAGTTGTGTGAACATAGCCTTATACCTAAAGCTTTAGTGACATTATCTCCTGACCATTATGTATTTTACCAAAAAGACTGTCTGCATGTAATGACTTGAAAGGGTGCTGGTCAGTGTAACGTCTATCTTATGGGTATGGATGTTTGGTTTACCAAATTTGCTAATTAGTGAAATGAGTATTTGGCATAGGGACAGAATAATAAAGCACCCTCCGGTGGGCTAAGCCAGGAAGGATTATATCTTTCCTCCTGCCAACCTCAATGTTGTTGACACAGTTTTGGGACCTCAGCCAATTAGATTTGTGTTATCTTCTGTCCAGTTTCCCCAGAGGACTAAGGACTTTTTTTTATCTTTTTGATTTCATAACTCTTTCTGCACTGTTTTATGTATGTCCTTTACTTTGTTAACTATTAAGCAGTGTAGCTCTTCATATGAAAGCCTAAAACTTAAAAAGTTTTGACTTGTTGCCCTATAGAACGGCAGCATAAGCTAAGCAGAGTATATGTTGTTACTTGCACATCACCTTTCTGAGTGCTGGAGTGCAGTTGGTCCCAGTGAGTATATGACATGTGGTGTTGGGTTATATCACTCATTTTCAATAAATGGTGTCAGTGTTGATGTTCATTGGTGGGTGGGATACTGGTGGTGTTTGGAGTACTTGTGCTCAATTTGTAGACTGAGTATGGGATTATGCTCCAGGATAGTGTTTTTGTTTCTTGGAGCAAAACCCATATTTTATTACAGGATGACTAATATCTGTCACAAAATAGAATATCATAGGATGAAAGTAGTGTAGGTATAGTGAAAGAAATGTTCATATAGATGATATGTTAATGCTATTAAAAGTGCTGCAGGGCTATGCAGGGTAGGGAGACTTGGGAAGGGAATGCTATGTTGACCCATATGGTCCCACTGCTCTTCTTTGCTTAACAGTTACATTAGGCATGTTGAAAGCTTACCCACCAGTTAGGAAAGGCGCGTCAGTAAAGGATACAAAGATCAGAGTGGTCATTTTTAAATAAATGCATATGCAAGTGCTATACATTTGTTGAGTGGATAGCAGCAATAAAGTTATCTGTATATCTGTAAATTTGTATCCGATATACAATATTTACAATAGAAGCTTGAACTTAAGACAGCAGTCACTTCAGCTTCCCCACAGTGAGTTACATATGTAGTAATTTAACACATAAGGTGATCTGTTCTCCTTAGGTGATCCTCTGTCTATTCAAACTGTGAAACATTTTACACAAGGCAGCATCCTCTTGTTTTTTATTTTTTTCTCTAGATATTCTTGGTTTACATGGAAAAGTTTATCAAAGTTTTCCGCCAGGATCTGCTCTTACTATATAATCATATATGGATTGAGATTTGTTTTATACACCACTGTTGGTAGTTCCCTAAGCTCTTCATTATCAGAATGCTTGTTCTTAATAAATAGGCAATTTTTCTTTAATGTCTGTGCAGTGCTTCTGCTATGTTTTCCATCTATTGAAACATAGTTTTTCCTCTTGGATTCTCCCCTTTTTTCTTAGAGACTGATTGTGTCAGATCTTTATTGGAGTATCATCTCTCTAAAGTTACCTATCATTTTCCATTATTTAACTGTTTTTCTTATCTAGCTTCTTGCAATTTTTTTTACACTCATAACCTTTGTGGTGATATAGTCATTGATTTGAGGTGAAAAGGTTGCAGAGAACAACAATGTTGGTTTTACAAACAGATCTGTCCTGGATTTATACCCCTTTGCATAAAAGCTAAACCTTACAGATGATGCGCCTTCATAGCACAGAATTTTTTCTCAAATATTTCAATGCTTTTTAATGACTTTTGATGTGAATAAAGATCAGATAACACAGAAAGTTGTGGTATCATGAATAAGTTAAACTCTGCTACATACATAGCAATATTAAAATAAATAAATAATAGTGCTGTTCTATATATTAGAAAACTTACATTTATAGTAGAAATTCACTAACTTTTTTATGTTCTTGCACCTGATTGAGCCCCATCAACCTCTGGGTGCTTTAGCAGCTGCTATGGCTATACATAAACAACCTTGGTAAGCTAGGACAATTAGAAACATTAGCGCTAATGTAGGTCCTGCTCCAAGGCTGATCATGAAAGCAGGATTGCAGGATTACAGACAAGCCAGAATATTCGGGAAAGAGACTGGAAGTACAAAGCTGTTGATTAATACAGTATTGGGCAGCAATTTAATGAGAATGACCACAAAGAAAGTGTAAGCCATTAACAAATCATTAGGTTCTCAAAACACATAGCTGTGCATAGCTATAAGATACAAGTCCTAATAGAGTAGATAAGGCTACAAAATATGTCTAGAGTTCAAATCCACATTTATTCTTTTACTATCAACACAATCTGAAAAAATAGGGAACGAGTTAATGGGCAGGGGCAGCTTCGATCCCGGCCATTTAAGCATTTCGATGACCTGATGAAGCCGATCGTGACGTCTACATCATTAGAATGTGGAACCGTGGTTGTTGCGGCCCCAATATATCCTGCCCCCATTAAGCGATTGAGGGTTCCTCCGTAGCTGCCATGCTTGTACTCTATTACACCATAGGGTGCAATAGGGGATGAATTAAATGCCAATAGGTTTTTTGTTTTTTTTAAGACGTAAAACATAATTAAAACTATATAAATTTGGTATCTTCAGAATCATACTGACCCATAGAGTACAGATAGCATGTCATATATACCAAACAGTGAACTCCACAGAACAGAACCCAACCAAAATGGCACATTTTTCACATTCCATGTTCCAGTACATTATATGGTACAGTCAGTAGTACCATAAAAAATAAAGCCCTTGTATGTCTAAAATGACAGCTTTTGGAAGACAAGGGCGGAAAAACAAAAAAGAAAAATTTAAATGTAAATGTTTCACCATTCAGTAAAGAATAAACATCACTATTAAATATTCAACACCATTTACGTATAGGAATGTGGTCTCTTAAAGGGGTTTTCATATTTGTATTGATGGGGACAGTAAAAATAAGTACTTTTGCAATTGGTTTGCATTACCTAAATCATTTAGTAGCAGCTATGAGCTAATCTGTGCATGTCTAGAGCTATTTCTGCAGCAAGTGGTCAGGCCATGCCCCCTTTGCTGTGATTGGCTTGCCGATATTTGATTTACCCTGTTATGACATGCACCCTGGATGGGACTCGCCCCTTGTGTTGTGATTGGGTGCCTGCACTCACATCCCTATGAGCTGTGTAAAATGAAAGTGAAAATGGCTGTGTTCTCATTGTCTTTCACTGCACCCTGAGCTTTGTAATAATAGCTGAACAAGCTCTCTATGCCCCTTCTCCCAGTGACAGCTCTATGTGAAGGATCTGGGCACCCCCCCCCCCTCCCTCCTCTCCCCCATATAACACAGCCGTATACACAAAGAGGATGTCACAGCTCTGCAGACCTGCTGCACTGGTTGGTTCTCATGCCTGCAGAGCTGTCACCTCCCTCCACAAGCTCATTGTAACAGGAACACCTGCATTGGTGAAAACAGTTATACAAACAGGCTGAACTGATTAAACAAATGTGAGAAATGTAAGCTGCTCTCCCCTCTGTTATCAGGCAGGTGGTAGAGGAGGAGCAGAGTGCATTCCTCACATTTGTTTCATCAGTTCAGCCTGTTTGTATAACTGTTTTCACCAATGCAGGTGTTTTGATTACAAGGAACCTGGGAGGGAGGTGACAGCTCTGCAGGCATGAGAACTGACCATTGCCGGAGGTCTGCATCCTCTCTGTGTATAAGGCTGTGTTATATGGAAGGGGAGTGGGGGGGCAGATCCTTCACCTAGAGCTGTCACTGGGAGAAGGGGAATAGAGAGCTTGTGCAGCCATTATTACACAGCTCAGGGTGCAGTGACAGACAATGAGAACACAGACACAGGCAGAAGCCATTTTCACTTTCATTTTACACAGCTCATAGGGAAGAGAGTGCAGGCAGCCAATCACAGCACAAGGGGCGTGTCCCATCCAGGGGGCATGTCCCAACAGGGCTGAATGAAATATCAGGCAGCTAATCACAGTCAATCCCTTCCACTGCTCATGCAGAATGATGATGTCACCAGTCTTCAGTGAGGAAAGATTTGACTACTAGGAGGAGAGACACGCCCCTGGATTTGAAGCTGTAAGAACAAGAGAAAGCTTAAGATGTCCACGAAAACCTGTAATGAGAAAACCCCTCTCAGGGCATGTTTTTCCTCATTTGTTAGATTGGGTTTGACATGGGGTGCTGGTTTATTCATAATCGATCTAATCTCTTTGGATACCAGTGCAATACATGACAATGTGATTATTGGAAGGTGGTGCTTCCTTTTTACTTCTTCTTGTTAAGCCCATAGTCAGAATCTACCTCCGAAGTTCCCTGTTTTAACAACAGCATTTGTCTTTAAGGAGCACCTTAAATGTAAACTCCATAAGGACTTGGATAACACACCTAATTTTTGTGGCTTATTTTTGGCATGTAATAAGCAGCAGGATATTAAGGATTTTTTTTTTTTTTTTTTAACCATAGATGTGCTTATGGGTAAATGCTTGAATAATGTAATTCCTGAAGCACGCAGCTTTAAAAAAATGGCAGGGGCTCAAATATGCACCGAATTGAAGGAAAGACAAAAACATTGTCTATAGTGCATATAATTGGCTTTAAGAAAACTGTTAGAAATTAATCACTACTCCTTTAAGGTTTCATGCCATCATGCTTATCCTTAGCCTGTGGTTGGACAGAGCCAATCAGAGTTCAGAAAACTGTGTCCAATCAGGTGGCTGAGGTGGTGTATTTTAGCCTGTCTCTTAGCCTTCCTGTTTCCTGTGCTTGCTCTTGGTGTCCTGGTTCCAGTTCCTTTGAAAGCTTCTGTTTTGAGTATATTTCTTGGTTCTCATATCTGGCCTGTCTTCCAGTTACTTTCTTGCTCTTCGATTTGGTCTATACGTACTCTCCTGGCATTTAACTCTGGCTTTCTTGGCTATAATTTGTTTGTTCTTTGTTTTCCTTTACCCTCTGGATTCCATTGTTTGTTCTGTCTGCGTTCCTCATTCACATTTTTTTCCCAACACTCCTCTTCCGACGCTTCCTGGGCGTCTATCAGCAAATTCCATCCTGTTTTGGGGCGGGTTTTGGTGAAGATCTTAATGGAGCTTTAAAGGGGTTGTCTCACTACATTGATTCATCTTACCTCAGTCCTTTTTTCTTGGTTTCATTTTGAATTCATGAGAGTTTATTGGATTCTACTAGGCTGCAGTAGAAGCCAGATCTGTAGCGACCAGCACTGGCAGCCTATCATGAGAGAGTAAACAGGTCTGTAGCTATAGTGACCTGAGGAGCTGATGCAGCCCATACAAGAGGGGATATCCAGGAATAGGTAGGACACTGTTAATGGACACATACTGCAAAGTGACTTGTTTTTGCAAGTTATTTAACATAAAAAGCAATCCTTGTAGTGAGACAACCCCTTTAATTCTGCCGTTCAGAGATTGTTGGATTGCAGGCAGCAGTTTTGAGTAGGTTCTGATTGTTCTGTCATCTTTTTGCCAGTTTAAGGAATTGCTTGAGGGGTAATTACAATCTGGGGAATTGCTTTCTCGTCGATTCCCTAACAAAAACATCTAGCAATAGTGCCTTTTTATTAATAAGAAAACCACAAAAACACCACCTTACATAAGCTGGGGTTTTGGTGATTGGATTTTATGTTTTTTTTAATTTGTCTTTCTGGCGGTGCTCTGGATGTAGTGTCTTCCATTCTGATGTCACTTCAGGTTACCATTACACAGGAGTAACACCTATGTTATGGGACTAGAAAAAACATTGGACTGGAAGTAATGCCATGTAAGGAGCATTGCTGGACCATGGTGCAGCCTAGCAGTAAATTAATCCAAAAAACTTTTCAAAACCCCAATCTTAACCCAAATTTATGATTACGGTCAAAGTATTTCATCGATTATCACTAGATTTCATTTTGGACTAATACGAATTGAATCACTTTGATTCGGGTTGAATTTGACATTGACTGAAATATGAAGTATAACACTAGAAACTACTTTAAAAACATCTTAGCTCAGTTTTTAATTTAAAATCATCTGTGCCTGTTACTGGGCAACTCATTCTGACACCTTACTCTTCTGTGTCCATTTGCTTTGAGCATTCACTTTGGTACACTGACTAAAGATAGCATGTAAAAATATAGTCTGAACAAAGATTTTATTCTGGGGAACTGGACACTACACTAAACAGCAGTGATTGACACACAAGATCCCGCAGTTGTGAAGATAACTCCGGTCCTGGCCATCAATACCGACTGCGGCTATTAAGGAGTTTGACATGATCGCAGGGTGCTGGTGGTTGTCATGACAACCGGGGGGCACACAATGGTCTTCAAGTTGTATATTACATAGGCCGGACAGATGAATGGACTGTTGGATAATACATTGCAGCACAGACATGCAGCTGAGTATAGTCCCAAAGTGGAACAAGTGAAAAAAATAAATAAATAATTAACAAAATGCAAAAATGTGAACAAAAAAAATATACTACAACACGTGCCCTGCCCTGTACCCATTACAAATGCTTCTCATTGAAAAAAATAAAAAGTATACATAGGTGTAACGACCTAACCTATAGTCATGTTATTTAACCCCCATGATGAACGTTGTAAAAAGAAACAAAAAAAGTGGCAGATTTTTTTTATTTTTCGTTCATCCTGTTGCACGTAAAATGGAATAAAAAGAGATCAAAAAGTCATAGAAACGCCAAAGAGATACCAATGAAAATGTCAGTTCATCCTGCAAAAAAAGCCCTCATACAACTCCAATTATGGAAAAATGAAAAAGCTATGTCCGTCTCACGAGAGGTTTGCATAAATATTGATTTACACAATAAAACTTAAAAAAAAAAAAAAAAAACTGCTGCAACATAAAAAATGATATAAATTGGATATTGCCGTAATCGTATCAGCCAGCAGAGTAAAGCTAACATGTTCGGTCAAACAGTATGAGAATGCTGTACCAAAAATTATATTTAAAACTTAACTTTTACTATTACAATGATAAAAAAGACCTTTCAATAGACTGCACGGAGAGGAGTATATAAAATAAAATAAAAAAAAACGGATGTTGTATTTTCTTTTCTCGTATCCAAAAAATTGATTAAAATGCAATCAAAAAGTTTTGTGTACAAATGAAATCTGACAAAGTGGCACATGTCAAATTTAAAAAAATAGGGCTTGGTCCTTAAAGGGGTTTTCTCACTACAAAGGTCTGTAATGATGGGGACAGTAAAAATAAGCACTTTTACAATTGCTTTGTATTACCTAAATCACTTAGTATAGCAGATATGAGCTAATCTGTGTGTCTATAGCTATTTCTGCAGCTTGAGGTAGGACCACGCCCCTTTTCTGTGATTGGCTGTCTGATATTTCATTCAGCCCTGTTAGGACATGCCCCGTGAATGGGACACCCATGTGCTGTGATTGACTGCCTGCACTCTGTGCTTACTCCCCTCTGAGCTGTGGAAAATTAAAGTTAAACTAATTGCCTCAGCTTTCTGTGTTGGCTGTGTGTGTATAATAAAGGCTCTCCGAGCTTCTCTATACTCCTCTCTCCACCTTATGTCAAGGATCTGTGCAATTACTGAGTCTGTAGCTGCTAGATTCACTCTCCCCTCATATAACACAGCCTTATACAGTCTGTTCCCATCACCCATATAACACAGCCTTATACAGTCTGTTCCCCTCTACCTCCAGCCTGATAACAGAGGAGCAGACTGCATTCCTCACATTTGTTTCATCATTTCAGGCTGTATTTATAACTGTTTACACCAATACAGGTGTTCTGATTACAGCAATGCAGGTGTTCTGGTTACAAGGAGCTTGTGGAGGGAGGTGACAGCTTTGCAGATATGAGAACCATTGCAGGAGGTCTGCAGAGCTGTGACCTCCTCCCCCTTCCACTGCTCACACAGAATGATGATGTCACCACTCCCCAGTGAGGGAGGACATGCCTACTGCAAGGAGTGACATGCCTAATGGGAGGAGAAACCCCCCCCCCCCTGGTTTTGAAGCTGTAAGAGAGATCAACAGCTCAAGTCTGCGAAAGTCAGTGATGAGAAAACCCCTTTAAGTCCAAAACAGGCTGCAAACTTAAGGAGTTGAATGGGATTAGTGTGGGTAAAAAAAAAGTAATATCTAGAGGTCCCCCACTGGTGCTGCACCAGTGCTCCCCAGCTATCTGCGTCTCTTTACTATCGGGTTCTTCTCCCAACATATTGAAAGTGAATGGAGCGTGAGCCTCTTCTGTGTGACGGAACAAGAAGAGTGGATCGCTGGGGAGCTCCAAAGTGGCAGCAGCAGGGAAAGGTAGGAAAGTTGTTTTTTTACCCACCTTGGCCACATTTAAGAATACATTTTCTTTGCTGGACAACTTTAAAGGGGTTTAAATAGCTCCTATTCCCTGAATAAAATGTAAAAAAAAATTATATTCACCTTCCCCTGATTCAGGGGCACATCTATTTGGTCTTCTGTTGACACAAATTCAGTTCTGAACAGGAATGTCTTCTTTGCAGCTGTTTGACTACAGCGGTCACGTGCTCCTAAATTCGAGCACGTGACGGCTGCAGCCAAAAAGCGCCCAAGTGCTGATGTCCCCGTTCGGAAGTGACCACGTGCCGACAGAAGAACTTTTTTTATATTACTTGGGGCCCGAGACCTATTTAAATGACTTTTTAATGAGATGGACAATCCCTTCAATATTACAAATTTACTTAGATTCACTACAAATTTTAAAGTAAAAATAAATGATGAAGCCAGAACAATAAAACTATAACATTATAAACTATGAATTTTAAGAAGATATAAGTTTTATTATTTCCAGTATTCTTTTCATAGTGGTAAGCATTTAATGATTACACTCTCCTAATTAATGGATTTCTCTCATTCTAGTGCCTGGCCCTTGCGAGCCAGAGGATCTTATTGATGGAATCATCTTTGCAGCCAATTTTTTGGGCTCCACACAGCTGTTGTCAGAACGCAATCCATCGAAAAATATCAGAATGATGCAAGCTCAAGAAGCCGTAAGTCGTGTGAAGGTGAGAAGTTTATACATTTTATGTTGAGGCCTCTATAAAAAAAAAAAAAAACCTGCATTAAATATGTTGAAGTACAATGTTATAATTTATCTAATGCTGGACTGAGTGTATTTTTAAATGCCATAATGGTATAGTAACATAGTCTGACAGGTTCACATGTGCTTTTTCTGGTAATTTACTAATGCATTTTTTTATTTATTACGTAATTTTAAAAAATATAACACACACATTACAAGTGAAAATGGTATAACTTTTAAAACCACACTGTACTGTCTAGGGTTTCCAGACCAGTTTGATTTTAACTTATCAAAAAAATCAAGAAAATGTTTTTATGAGGACAAAGTTCTCTAGATTTTCTTATTTGCAGAACCATTATATATCTATTCATAGAAGCAGTTGCTGGAAAATTTCCTAGAACCTACTGCTTTAAGCAAGCAATGGAGGCTATATTTATATAGTAACCAGGGCGACATGTCAGATTTTAACTGCACAATTTTTTTGGTGTATATTGCACCAAAAAACTGTTGTAGCCCTATTCTATCTATGTATGAACAGTCGTACACCAAAACTAGGCGCAATTTGTGCCAGGAATAACACATTTGAATGTGCCTAGGTTATGCTTAAGATATATTATGCTATTCAAGGCATACCACACACCAGATTTATGAACCCACATATTCAGGTTCATACATTCAGGTGTACTATACACTCATTTAATGCGCCTTAAAACTGGCATGGCGACGCCTCTTTTATGATCTGTCGCCCTTAGCGATCATGTCAGAAAAGAAGGCCTATGGCTTACACTGCGAAATCTTTCAAAGTCAAAACATCGTAGATTAGCTAATATAAAAATAAATTTGCCACCAAAGAAAATATTTTTGGTTAAAATTGCAAACAGAAGTATAACAAGTAACCATGGGTTCCCTAGCCAAAGTTTCTGTCATAACCACAATCAACATAAAGAAGATGGAATACAAGGCACAAGGAATCTCAATAAAAGTTCACTTTTATTTGTTATCTGTAAAAATGGCCACATTCTGGCCATGCTAGGGCTTTTCTAACCCAAAAAACAAACAAACATAATAAATAATAATAAAAATGATCTTTTCCAGCTTAAAGGGGTTTTTCCACGAAGTAAAATTGACATGGGAAGCTTGCAAATTAAATAACAAGCATTTTCACCATTCATTATTATTCAAAATTCTGCATGGTTTTTGTTTTAGCTGCTCCCTTAGTGATCCATTGTTTACAGCTCATCTCCAGGGGATACGACCAGGGCTAAGAGCTCCTCTGTCCTGGCTGCAAATGCTCAGACATCCCTTCCCCTTTCAGGCAGCTACTGAGTGTTCAAACCCCAGGTGCTGTCATTCTACTCCTGTCCTCTGTACTCCTTAGTAATTAGTCAAACAGTGCAAATAAATAAAAAAGAAACCTCAATGAGTTATGTGCATTGATAAAGAGAAAAAATTTGATTTGACCTAGGACCCTTTACTTCTCAGCTACTCACAATACTTTACATAAACAGGCCTTTTTTTGACTACAGAGAGGAGAGACATGGTGATGTCATCCTGCAGGGTCACATGATATGCAATTAAAATAAATCACACACGCCCCCTTCATAGCACACAGAGCTGAAGAGCTGGATGCAGGAGGTATGAAATGAGATCTTGGCAAAACCCCTTTAAGAAAGGCCTTGATTTACCAAAAAGGTTTTTTTTTTTTTTTTCATGGTTAATTATAACCTTTTATTAAGGTTCCTAGTGCTTTAGATTCTGTCTCATTATTGCAAAATAATGGAATAACCTACATAGGGCCTGCAAGTGGTGCATGGAGGCTTCTGATAAATTGTAAATTGACCCCACGTTCAACATAAAGTGGGTTCAGGACATGTAAAGTTTAGGATTTGTTTCACCCACTCTGTCCCTCTATCAACCTATTTTGTTACGTATAGTTATTATTACTGCACCTAATCTCTGTGTGTTGGTAATATGCCTTAGCTGCTAGGCTCCCAAAAAACTGTTATCCTTGGTAGTCTGGTAGTTTTAAGTCATATTAGGAAATAAATTAAGTAGTGTGTTGAGAAGATTTGTCAGTAAACATGAATAAAGGCAATTTAATCCTTGATTCACCTGTTGCTGATTCATGTGATAGAGTGTAAGGGCGACATATATGATTGGGGCTGTGCGTCTTTCAGCCCGAAAACTGGTGCAGCCACGTTCGCTAAATTTTTAATCAGGCACACTCCAATATTAGGTGCATTAAAATGCACCTGCGGCACTTTGTAATGCGCCTGAGATCGGGGGCGTGCTGGAGGCATGTCGCACTACAACCGTACGAAGCTACACATGTACAGTATGCCTTTTTATCTGCTTTTTATAGCACATTACTGCTGGAACAGGGGAATCGCTTTAAAAGTGTCTTACCTGAGCCAGAAGTGTCGCTTTGCAGCTAGAAAGAGCTAAATCTATGACCCACAGCAGAACAGGTTAATAGATTCAGGTGCATTCTACGTTATTAATGCGCACAAACAAAAATGGCACCTAGACACAAAAAATCATGCATGTTACCCTAAGTCCCCAAGGCTTAAAGGGGTTGTTTCGCTATAAGGATTGCTTTTTATGTTAAAAATCTTGCAAAAACAAGTCACTTTACAATATATGTCCATTAACAGTGTCCTACCTATTCTGAGATATCACCTCTTGTATGGGCTGCATCAGCTCCTCAGATCACTATAGCTACAGGCCTGTTTGATCTCTCCTGATAGGCTGCCAGCACTGGTTGCTATAGCTACAGACCTAGCTTCTACTGCAGCCTAGTGGAAGCCAGTAAACACGCCCGTGAATTCAAAATGAAACCAAGAAAACAGGACTGAGATAAATGAATCGATGTAGTGAGACAACCCCTTTAAGGAAAATACTGGACATATAACAAGTATAGGTTAGAACTTTATTTGCTTTATAGTAAATATATAGTTAAAACATAGTTCTGTATTTGCAATCACTTTAAATTCACTATGACAACTGCTCCATAGTTTATCTATTGTTCACATGAGCAACACGTTCAACCATGCCCTGTTGTAATCAGTTTTAAACATTTTAAGCATGAGCAGGCCAACAAGAAAGCAAGGGTCATAGAGAGAGGTCATTACCAGCCTTCACCCTTCCTTGGTGAAGAGGAATTCCTTGGGAGGAGGCATTTTACTGTAGGAGATAAATAATTGATGGCTACAAATATTTCATACAAGGGTATACCACTATAGCTGTAGTCCTGTTCGTTACTAGATTTAGATTTATACCTTCCAACCATTCTGTATTTGAGAAATTATTCTATACATTTTGTCCTATGCTGTGTGCACTTAGCCTAAAATTTTACCATTAGTAGGAATTCAATGTTGGGAGGGGTGTAGATTATGTGGGAATTCCAGCAAAAAAACAGGTCACTTGAGTTATAAAATATATGACACTTGTGGTTATTCAGACTGATCATCGTCATTCCCTTTACTGATTTCCATTATGCTGCCTTTAACAAATGATGACTCTTATTTGCAGAAATTTTACTCTGAAACAACCTACAATTCTGTGCTAATGACTTGGTAGAACATGTGATAACATTATGCGAACACTAAGCTTTTAATAAGCCAAGTAAAAGATGTGGGATGAAACAACTGTGGCACTATCACGTTTAAAGCTGCATAACAGCTGGTCATTGTGTGGGTTTCCTTGTCATATTCTCAGCTTTGTACGCTAATAGATTACTCTTTTCTCTGTTTCTTTCTCTGTGTGTTCACACTCCCTTATTCTCTCTGTCACGCGCTGTCGTCTACTCAGAGGATGCAAAAGGCTGCTAAGATCAAGAAAAAAGCGGTGTGTGGAATGTTTCCTATCTTAATGACATTCATCTCATGGTCTATTTCCATTCCATCAGCATTCCAACCATTTCATTTCGATTAAAAATTGATTATTTTTGTTATTGATCATATGTTCAAGACACCCATCATCAAAGCAAATGACTTTACCAATCCGTTTGATGCTAGGTATAATATCATTTTGGGTGAATTCAATGTTAACTATACAATCCAAATAGTAAAGAATCTATACACCGCCCTAACCTGTTATCATGCTAAAACTTAACTTTTATTTCTTAAGGATATGTTCACACGGCTTATTTTGGGGCACATTTCGCCACGTATTTCGCGGCTCTCTGTGCTTAATACGCAGTGAAATACGCCCCATAATTATGGTCAACTATAGCTTTCATAGAGAACTATGTATTACGCCTCCTCTCCCCGCTCATACAATACGATCGTATTGTACGTGCGGGGAGATAAGTGACATGTCAATTACTTGCGATTACGCGCCGCGAGTAATGCATGTTTATGGGGGTACTGTATGCACCGCAGTACATTGTGTGAACATACCCTAATAGATATCCTAATATTATTGTTAAACGGAATGGGCCACCTGTGTATTATTATCCAAGTCCCAGATAACTATCAGTTTGCTACTAAAGTGGCACTTTAGTAGCAAACATAGTTATCACGGACTTGAATAGTATTAGGATATCTATTAAGAAATAAAAGTTAAGTTTTAGCATGATAACAAGTTAGGGCGGTGTCTAGTAAAATTATGGTGTTTGTTGGCAAATTGGTATTTAGTGTAGTTTGAATCACCATCTAGTCACCGTAGGAGCATTTATACTTGAAAATTGATGTCATCACACAGGTCACGCACAGAACTGCAAGCAGCTTGAGTGCTTCAGTGTTATCTGACCTAACAGAAGAGACTAATGTTTACTTTAGCTTTGAAGATTCTCTGGACCTGAGAGCAGGAGATTTTTTATCTCACTAATTAGCAGACCTTTGAATGCTGGAGCTGATATGTTAATTACCCACAGCCTGATAGAATGCATGAATGAAAGCTGCTCCATGAATCAGTGTGGTGAGACAACCCCATTAAGTAGTTATTTTGGCGCTAACTTGATAAAAAAGGGTGAGTGCATCTAAAAAATGTGAATATTATCGAAAAGTTAATTTATGTCCATAATTCAAGTAAAATAGATAAACACATGTATTGTATAGAGTCATTACACAAAGCAATATATTTCAAGCATTTACTTCTCTTAATGTGGAATAATAGATTGTAGCTCTCTCATAGATTGGAAGCTCATGCGAGAAGGGCTCTCACATCTTGTGTCTTATTTGTTAGTAGTTTATTACTATTTAATGTTTGTTTTTTGTCTGTACTTATACCCTCTAAATTGTAAAGTGCTACGGAATATGTTGGTGCTGTTTAAATAAAGATTATTATTATTATGAATATGGCTAATAAATAACACGAAATGTAATATATCAGAAAACTAGAACAGTGTAAAAGACCAATCAAAAAGATGAACTGCAATATAGAAATGTTGGCTTTCCGAAAGATATGTACAGTGTATGCCCTCAATACTTTATTGGGACCTTTTTTACTTGAATTACTGCATCAATGTGGTGTGGTATAGAGGCGGTGCCTGTGGCACTGATGAGCTGATATGGAAGCACTGATTGCTTCTATAGTGCCCTTCAGTTTGTCTGCATTGTTGGCTCTGGTGTCTCTCCTCATAGATTTTCCATGGGGTTAATGTCAGACGAGTTTGCTGGCCATGCAAATACAGTGATACTATGGTTATTAAACCAAATTTTGGTACTTTTGGAAGTGTGGGCGGCAGGTGCCAGGTCCTGCTTAAAAATTAAATTGGCATCTCTATGAAGCTTGTCAACAGAGGGAAGCATGTTGTGCTCTAAAATTTCCGGGTAGATGGCTGCACTTACTGTGGACTTGATATAACACAGTGAACCAACACCAGCATAGGACATGACTCCCCAAATCATCGCCGACTGTGGAATATTTACACTGGACCTTAAAGGGGTTTTCTCACTACTGGGTTTTGCAGGCATCTGAGCAGTTTCTCTGGCTTAGATTTTCAAATACAGGAGAGAGGGTCTCTCCTCCCAGTAGGCATATCTTCCCTCACTGAGGAATAGTGACCTCATCACGCCCCCTCCCTGTTCTTGCTCATAACTGAGTTCTCTTCAGTTTTCATGCCGGGAGAGCTGTGATAGTCACCTCCCTCCCAGACTCCACAAGCAATCCTTGTAATGAGAACTCCTGCATTGGTGTAAACAGTTATAAATACAGCCCCCTTAAATTACATAAAGTCAAATCTTGTCATTGTGTCTAGCAGCACATGGCTGCACTGATCCAACCCACATCTCTTCCTTTCTTCTAATTTCAATTTGTCATCAGCACTGCCATGTGAGGTTACTGACAATGACAAGTTTTCCACCCATGTAATTTTCTTCCTGCACCCTCCTCCAATTATATCCCAATGGCCCCCGTTGGTCCCTATTACACCACCCCCTGTTACCCTGATAATTTCACACACACAACAAACTTTACATATATAAATTAGACCCCTCAAAGAAAAAACTTTTTTGGCAGCATTGTCCCCCTTTATGTTTGATACATATTGCTGGGATTGCCATCAATGTCTATAGACATTTCCTAGCCCCTACCTATCCTTAAAAAAACCCGACCCCTCTTGTTGACCACCAATAGTGAGTAATTTTACGACTATTAAAAACCACTATCACCAAAAATGCGGATAAAAGTCTGACGCTTAATCGATTTGTTTTTGAATTGGTTTTTGGGCTTGTCGTAATATTCCTCAATAGTGATGGCTTCATGATTTTTCTGAGTCAATTTATTTTGAGGGGCTATTCACTGCGGGTAGTAGGTTATTTTTGACTTTTAAATTTCTGTGGTGGTGGTACTTGGTAATGGATTGTGGTTTTATTAGTCAGTGGGGGGTGATGCTATTAAAGTCAGTACCCTGCTCCCTGTCTTGAATACCTCAAAAAAAAAGGGGTAAATAACAATATCACCCAACCCCCATACAAAGTGACGAATAATATAAACATCCTAACCAATTAAAATCAATCAATTAAATGTCAAAATATCTACCTGCTACCCTACAAACCAATATTACAACCATGCCATAACCATTGTCTCTCTCTTTTTCTCTTTATTTCTCTCTCTCCTACCTACCTATATTTTAATCTGTGCCTCCCTAATATAATTGTGTTTATGCACAGCCAGTGTCACATACATAACAGTCCTATAATTTGTATGTGGGCACACAACCCTGCAGGGCACACACTTATCTAATATATGCTGTACATGTTCACAAAAATGCCTTTAAAATTTCCCAAAACCCGATAAGAGACGGGGGGCTAGGGGCATTTTTAAAAACCTGAAATGATGAAACAAATAAGAGAAATGCAAAATGCTCTGGGTGTGATTTGGGGTTGGGGAGCAGGTGTAATATGGTGGGAGGGGCAGGGGGTGGGACATAGTTAGGCAGAGGTAGGCGATCGCTTAGGGCACCATATCTGCAAGAATTTGGGGCCTTTGTTATTTTTTCATAACCTCTCCTCTGGTTACTTTCTTAAGGGTTACTAAAAGGGGCGGAGGTGAGCCCGTCCTTTTTCATATGCTGGGGAGAGCAGAGCAGTAAGGGGTTTTTCAGCCTGTTCTATCATGTAAGTCAGTGTGCATTCCAGACGTCTCTCCCATCAACACAGACTGCTTTGAGTGCCGATGCCCAAGGGGAGTTCGCTCCTACACCCCACCCGCCTTAAAAGAAAAAAAAGAAAAATTTTATATTTTTTAATAATTATGTTTGTGCATTTTTATAATGGGGATTTAGGGGCCCCATTATGAAAACTTCTAATTTTAAAAATCACTTTTGTTGCCCATAAACAACTAATCCAAACTTTTATAAATAAAAAAGGGGGACCTGATTGGTTACTATGGGCAACAAAGGGGGTTTTAGACATAGACCGTTTTTTTTACTATGGCCCTTAGTGCCCCATGTGACACTAGTATGGTTCATCATTAACGGGGGCAGTTATGAAGCTAGTTCTGCGGATCATCAGTTTGCCTCCAGACAAGCTTTAAACCCCCCGGTCTTGGATGCAGTCGCTGATACCCGCAAGACTCACATTTATGGACCATTAAAATTTATTTTAGACTACGTCCATGGTCACCCTTTAGATGCCGGAAAAACATACCCAAAAAATATACAATTTTTTGAGGGATGATAGAGCAAATATAGAACAAATGTGGTTCAAATAAGACGATTTTTGTTCTATTATTCTCTATTGCTACTCTAATATATATTGGGGAAGTGATTTTTACAGTATCCTAATGGTTAGCCAGAATGTAGTCAGAAAGGAATATCAATGGTTTCAAAGCAGAAATGGTTTTTGTTTTTTAAACCCCCTTTCCTTCGCATGGTCATAACAATATGGCTCTTCGTTGTTTCCTTCCCGCTTTACCAGAGCCATAACTTTTTTATCTTTCCATCTACATAGACATATGAGAGCTTTTTGTGGGATAAGAAGTACTTTCTAATTATGTCATTTACCCACCCCAGACAAACTGGGGAGACCGGAAAAAAAATTCTAAGCGGGGTGAAATGTAAAAAAATATAGGGCCATGTTTGGAGCTGTTGTTTTGATGGCGTTGACACTTCAGTAGAAATGAAGTGTTATCTATATCCTGTAGGTCGCTATAATTCCAGTGATACCAAACATGTAGGGTTTTCGTTATGTTTTAGCATGGTTATAAAAAATCCAAACATTCTCTTTCTTAAATTTGCGCTGCAATGCCATTTTTTGTTCTTCCACCTATGGACCTGAGTAGGGGATTTTTGGGGAGGCTAGGTGTACTTTTTATTGGACAATTGTGGGATCGGGCAACTTTTTGATCACTTTGTATTCCAATATTTAGGAGACGTGAAAAAAATGAAACTCACCTCAGAGCCAGCGCTGCGTCCTCCTCACCTGTCCTCAGTCTTCTGTCTTCTTTTTTTTTTCCATATGGGAATGCATTGCTGCAGGCGCTGATTGGCAGAAGCGTTAACATCCCCCTTCCTAAAACTTTCAAGTCGGAAGCAAAACCTGAATTATGTTTGCTCTTAACCCCCTTTTTTTACCAAAAAACCAAAAAAATTTATAAAAAATTTTCAAGGGATTTTCATATCTTAGGCTTGTAAAGCTTAGAAGCAGGGCTGGAGTGGGACTAAGCTGTGGTTCACATCTGAGTTTGGTTTTCTGTTCAAAACGATGGAAGGATCTAAAGCCAAAAACGGACATTAACTGATATAAATTGAAAAGTTCTGTTTTTTTTTAACTGATCTGTCGTTCTGGTTTGTCAAATAAACAGATATTTTGGTTTCAATTGGCATCAGTTTATTTTCATTAAAAATTAATTTTTTTTAATGACTAAAATCTATCTTGTTCACAAAAAAAAAAATTTCCCATAAAATTTAAAGTTTAAAAATGGATACAAATGGATACTTATACACTTGTATCCATTTTCCTTTTTTTGTGTTTAATGTAAGAAAGGGGTCCTTTATAGGATGGGGGAAATTTCTCAAAAATTCGTTTGGTCACTTCGACAAATTTTTTCCCAAAAAATTTTCGTTTCGTTCCAAATTACTTGGGCACGAATCGGTTAAAAAGCAGTTTTTTTCCAGGCTGCACGAGCCTGAGGGGGTGTAGAACGTTGTGCCCTGCTTAAAAATGCGAAAGGGGGTTGGTTTGGTCTTCATACAATGTTGTGTTTTAGTTTTGACACGCAGATACTGCCCCGCTTTTAGAATCCTTCACTATAAAATTCCCGGGCCCCTTAAAGGGCAAAACTACCAAAAAACTGAAGGGGGAAAGTAGCCTGAAAATTTTAGCCAGCGAAAGCTGGAAAAAAACAAACTGAGAGCTCAGGTGGCAACATTAGTGAGGTGGGAGGTACGGCGGGCAGCCACAGCAGCAGGAGGGCAGGGAGTGGCACAATGTCATTTTTGGAGGGGGCAAAACACGAGGAAGCCAATAGGGCACAAAGAGACGGAGGGGCACGGCGGCAGCATATGAGGTCAGCGTGGGAAATGACATTTTGGGGCGGCAAACAGTATTAGGCCCCAGAGGGCACAATGAACAGTTTGGGGGGGTCACACAACAGCAGATGAGGTCAGGCAGGCACAAAGGGGCACAGTGTGGGGGACATGGCAGGGGTCCAGCGCAAATATGAGGGCAGGCAGTGACAAATGACATTTTGGGGTGGCAAAAACAGGAGGAAGCCAAGAATGGCACAATGACTGAGAGCGGAGGGCAAAGGGGCAGCAGCGGGTCAGGGTGGACAATGGCATTCTGGGTGGCAAAACAGTATTACCCCAAGGGGGCACAATACACAGTTGGAGGCCAAAACACGCATGAGGTCAGGCAGTGGCCAAAGAATTCTGGGAGGTGGCAAAACAGTATTAGGCCACAAATGGCACAATCACACAGTGGAGGTCAAGGCGCAGCAGATGAGGTCAGGCGGGCACAATGAATTCTGGGGAAAAGGCAAAAAGGAGGGAAGCCACAGAGTGGGACAATGACTGAGAGGGAGGTACGGC